>LOJH01002920.1:34144-47646 GCA_001685095.1 Ellobius talpinus
AGGCTCCAAAGCTACAGAGAAACCCTGTCTCGAAAAACCAAAAGAAAAAAAAAATTGTTTCAATAAATCACTGAGCCTTTACTCTGTTGTGCTAGGTACTGGGGAGCAAAGGACAGTGGCCTCTCTGCCTCGAGCAGCATCGACTATGTCATTGGTGCATTGACAGCAGAGATGATCATAGAGTGATCATAGAGCACTTCCTGAAGGAACAGCTTTCTGTCGTCTCCCTCATTCTATACCCTCTCACTCAGCCCTTTTCAAAGCACAATACTCAAACACCCTTCAGGGGCCAGAGAGGCCAAGAATAATTAAGTAAAAGGGCTTCATTTGCCCTTTCGGTGTCTTTCCATGGGCATTGGTGGTGCAAAATCAGAATAAGGTCAGACTGCTAAGCCTCAGGGGAAATCGAGGCAGAGGCCTTGAACTGCATCAGCTCTCATTGTATTCCGCACTGTTATACACCTGGGGAAAAGGAGGAAGCAGGAAGTTTATCTGGGATGGTCCTCCATGGAGCTACCAAAGCTATTGGTCACATAGTACTTTGACCTTTGATTTACATATCTTTTTAATATTCTATATAATAAGAATGCTCCAAATCCCATGGCATATTTGAGATATAGTTGTGCAGAAGGAAAGGACTTGTGTGATGGTTATGCACTGATTTAACTTTTTTCTTGAAATATTAATTTTATTTGAAAAAAGTCAATAAAAGAAGCTACAGTTATTTAAGCTTGGATATTTGGGCAGATATTTTCTTCAAAATTTGCAGCATTCATCTTACTGCAAAGAAAACACTTGACAATGTATGATCCCAATAATGAATTTGAGTTGTCAAACAAAAATCAGATCTCTGGAGAATTGTCATGCTCCCATGCGTTCGGTGGAATCCTATTTGAGACCTTTTCCAGTGTGGCAATATTAGTGAATGCGATCTTCTAGTGTTACATAAAGAAGTCAACAAATACCAGCAAGTGCTATGAAACACAGTGAAGCTGCATTTCCCCAAACAGCCAGTTCCTGACGTTATAGGGTTATGTACAGATCGGAGATTGTGCAAATAGTACAAAAAGTTCTTCATTAATCTAGTTTCATATTCCATACTGCAATTTATCTTGAAGAAGATTGTAGGGAGGGGCACATAGTTTCAAAGCAATATTCAGGATATTCACCTTCAATAAGAGTGCCAGAATATTCCTGTTTTTAACTGCACACTGTTATGAAGGATCTACTTTCTTCCAGTCCTTCTGCCCTGGTGAGTGTTAGCATAGACAGAATGAAGGAGCACCTGTGACAGACTCGGCTTCTTTTAGGAAGCCAGACCTCGACAGGATTGGAGGAACATACAATACTTCACAAATTTTTCATTTTGAAAAATAGTTATTTTTCTATAATTCCTAATTTAGGATTATGTTGTTATATGAACTTATAATTGGCTTATTATCTTTTTAAAACAAATTAATAAATTTTTAATTTTTTCAGTCGCTATACTTGGTGGAAGTAAATGTCAGTAGACACTGGTCACAGAGAAAAATAGCTTTTTTTTAATTCTTCACATATCTCAAGGTATTCAATTGTAATCAAAGTCTGCGATTGTTTCCTGAATGTCATGGTTCTTGGCTGTGACAGAAATTTACAATCATCTAGAAAAAATTACCAAATCAAGACGCAAACACAAGCAAAATAAAACAAAGTTCCCAGGCCCAGCCATAGGATCCACTGAGGAGCCACAGAGGGGTGCACACCAGCTCGGCCTTGTCTAGGAGGTTTCACTGTGCAGCCAGGGCTCTGACCTCACTCTGATCTCACAGAGAGGCAGCAGGAAGTGATCAGACTGTTGAAAGAGCTAGACAGCTGATGTCGGGCCTCAGGAGCTGTCCAGAGAGGTGACAGGGTAGGCCTTGAAGTCTAGTTTTGATGAGTTACACAGTGTGGAGCACAGCTGGAGCTCACTAAGAAGCCTAGCTGGGCTCATCTGGGGCACCCAGAGGAACGGTTTACACAGTAGGCACATCCTTTCCCTAGGAGGGAGGTTGACATCCCACACTTTAAGGAACCCCATTGTCCTTGGTCTGGTGCCCGAAGTCTCCTGACTCCCTTAGCAGCAAGACTTGGCTTCCAGACTTTTTAGGTAAGTTGATATAACCAAGAATCGTCTCAAGGTCTCTCATTATTGCCCCTTTCTGAAATATATATATAAAAAATGTGCTGAGGATACTCACAGTCCAGCAGAGGATGGCAAATCCAAACCAGGCAACTCCCCAGGCATGCCGATCCAATGGTCCAGAGATCAGTTCATAGCAGCCCTGGGAAGATGGCATGAGCTACATTAATGTGGGGAGCCTAGAGCAGAGATAAGAACTGATGCTGTCAGATTAATAGCTGACAACCATCTGAGTAGCCATCTGAGGAACTTTACCATAACCCTAGGGATCACAGGGATCGTGCAGGAAATTATACCAGGCAGATTCCATGCCCCAAAAGGTCCAGAGGCAAGTGTGCTGGATTTGTCTGCAAATTTCAGCAACTATTCTAGGTTGGTCATGAGGTTTAGGCCACACCCAGCTGTAGTGATATTTCTTTTTTTTTTTTTAATAAGTAAAGCTTGCCTGAAGAACAGAGAGTCAAACAGCCCCACTGGTCAGCCTTACATACAAGGCCGTGGTAACACACACCTTTAATCCCAGTAGCCACACTAGTTTGCCATAGAAACCGGTGGTAGTAGTGCATGCTTTTAATACTAGCCCTAGGGAGGGATATAAGACAGGAGGAGACAGCTCTCACACACAGTCTCATTCTGAGATTCCTGGNACACACCTTTAATCCCAGTAGCCACACTAGTTTGCCATAGAAACCGGTGGTAGTAGTGCATGCTTTTAATACTAGCCCTAGGGAGGGATATAAGACAGGAGGAGACAGCTCTCACACACAGTCTCATTCTGAGATTCCTGGGGGCAGGATGGCCATTTCGGACTGAGGTCGAGGTAAGAGCCAGTGGCTGGCTGTTTTGCTTTTCTGACCTTCAGGTTGAATCCCAGTATCTGTCTCTGGGTTTTTATGAATCATGTTCTACCCAGCAGCTACAGCTGTGCACTTCATGTTCCATGACTCAGCATCCCCCTTCCTTAAACCACATGCAGCTGTTTTCTACCCTGATGCTTCAATAGTTCTCTCATGACTTCATTACATTTCAGGATGTCCAAATAAAAACTCCTGGAATTTTCCTTAATTTCTTTCTCCAACATTTAAAAACTTTAAGCAAATCCTTTAGGGTCTATTTAAAAGTATCACAAATGCAAGCATTCCCGAGTCTTTTTCCTCGTCCTGCTCTGGCCCCTCCAGGGCCTCACTTGAGGGCTAAGTCCCCTCCAAGAAGAGCATGCATGGGCCTCCTCCTGCTGTACGGATTCAGCTCATCAGGGGCCAGGGCCTAGCGCATCTGAGTCCACTCACTAGATCGAGGTTTACCTATCCCTTCTAGACATCTCTCAACCGTTCTGGCCTTGTAAGGCCTGTCTTCTTGCTGCCCCTCCGAGGTTCTAAGAATGCTCCAGGGTTTGCATGGGCCGAGAAGCGTTCCCTTAACACTCCAGCTCCCCGTCTCCTCACTTCTGGACGGCCACAGAGAAAGCAGCGTTCTTCATCATGTTCCATTTGCCGATACCGCTTTATGTCTGCTTCGGGCACCACCACTGCCTGGAACCTGTGCGCTTGTGTGCAGCGTGTTCCTAATTTGTCATCTATAACAGATTGCAGCCTCCACAAAGGCAGAGGTTTTTATTAGGTTAATTGTTGCCTTCGAGAACCTAGAATGAGTGCCTGGTATCTAGTAGGTACCTAATAATAATTTACAGAACGAGAGTTTGTAAACCCAGCATTCAGGAAGTGTAGGCAAGAGGATTATAAATTCAAGGTCACCCTGAGCTACAGAATGCCATCCTATCTTAAATGAATGAAGAATGAATGAACGAACGAACGAAAGAACAAACAAGAAACAGACTTAATGAAAGGATATTAAGTAATGATCACAGTCTCCACTTAGAAAACACAGAACACTCTCATTCTCTTGAAAAGCTTGGGAGGTAATCATTAATCTAATATTGTATGTAAAAGGCTTATCATTTTATTGGGACTGTACTCTCTTAGTATGTTTTTAATATTCTTGAGGTAAACTCATCAAAATTTTCAAGTAGCATTTTCAAGGCTGAAGAAGTCTAAGTGTGTGTGTGTGTGTGTGTGTGTGTGTGTATTTGACCTGATTTGTGGAATTCTGGCCTCATTATTATACTTAGGCTGACTTTCCTAGCTCTGTTAGTGTTTATAGCTCTACAGCAACACCTTGGTGTATTGCAAATGTTGCAAAGCCCCAATACGGCTATGAAAGGGGAGTCATCCACTCCTTCACTCGCTTATGCACCCTCCAAACATTTATTGAGCTTCTGCCTTGTGCCAAGCATTATGCCAAGTGCTGAAGATATAGACCTAAGAAATACAGCTCTTAAGGCAGCTCATAGAAATTTGTGGACAAGATAAATGCAAAACCAGCAGCAAATTATAGTAGGTTTCGGGTGGATTGTTTCCTTGTATGGCAAAGGATTGTTGGAGCAGAATTAGCTGCACCTGTATGTCATAAAGTGGGACTATGTGGGAATCTGGGGGACCAAGATAGGAAGTGTCAGACCGATAGATCTGCTTGTGGTCAGGGTGAAGAATGAGTGAGACGGAGGAAGTAGGGGCAAAGGGGGAAAGGAATAGAGGAAGGAATGTCAGAGCCTGGGAACTTGGTTGAAGAATGGGGTGAAGTGGCGATGGTTTAGCTTGTGGTTCAGCTGCCTGGAGTGGAGACAGAGACACTGAAGGCAGATAAGGTCAAAGGAAGGTGTCAAGATGGGTCTGGAGGTCCCAAAACAGTCAAAAGAAAAAGAGTTAATTTGTGTTTCCCCTTCAAACTCTTCTCTTTAAGCTTGAGTAAGTGGTTTTAGTTGATTTCCATTGCTGGAGTGCTATGTATTATAGGGGAAGACAAGGCCATGCACTAAAGGGAAGGTGGATGCCCCTTTGTCCCCTTTAGAGAGAGGACACTGTTTGTACGTGACTGTAATTCAGTAAAGGCTGGTTTGCACGAGCCACTTCTAATGTGGACATGTTGAAAACGTTTTATGAGTGGTTTGGGTGATAGCTGCATTTTATGCTGATTTTAAGCAATAAATTTAATTTTTATTATAGCCCAAATATAAGTGGCTAATACAATGCCATAACGAGGTTGCTCTGAAGCCCAGCGAGGGTTGCTATGGACACCACCACCAAGTCATCCGTATCATTCCCCTGTTCTTTGTGAATGGACACATCCAGTTCTAGTCCAGGCACCCTGCCAAGCGTCTCTCCCTTCAAATGTATGGTTTGTGGCATTTACTTCTGTGCGGAAAAGCCTGATGCTTCTGAATTAGTTGACAGATTGACCTACTGCTGCGCTTCCTCACAATGACCGCTGCCAATGCAGGGCTGAGGGCTTCAGTGTGCTGTGGCAGCAGATGTTGGTTACAGGGTTTGAGAGCGCAGAACAAGATTTTGGGGGAGTATTTCCAAGCCTTTACTGATGCAGCGTCTGTGCTTTCAAGCTGTGTGGCTTGCGGTTGACGTCTGACTGTCACTCACTGGGTAAGCACGGGCAAGGTCCGATTGGCATCTCTAGCTCCATTCCTCCTGTGTAGACTACAGAGCACAGCCAGCACTAACTTTTGAGCACCCCAGGCATCATAGTCTGTGTGTGGCACACGACACAACATCAGGCATTCAGGAAGACGTCGATAAGAGTTTCGTGATCATCGTCAGGTCACTTTCGTCAGCGCAGACGAACTTTGATAAAACTCATACGCATATAAATTATCTTCTGCCCAAATCACCAATCTAATCCTGCTAAACACCCCCCTTTATCACCTCTGACCTCGGCAGTTGCTGTTGCTTTGGAACTGAATAATATTCTTTTTGTATATCATTCTTTCTAATTTCCATTTTGCAAGCCTTTGTCTAATGCAAACATTTCTCAAAAAACCCGGTTGCAAACATTACACAGGTTGTCTTTATTGACACCAAGTTGGTTTGTGCTACGGAAATCCCCATGTCGCAGTAATTTTAGTAAAATTAAAATTGCAACAATTCTAAATGAGCACTCAAGGAGAAGAAAACAGATAATGTGAGGTGTAGGGGAAACACGTAGACGTCCATGCGGACATTACCCACAGCTGACTGTTATTCTCCTCATGAGGAGCAGAAGCACTTCCTGCTAGGTCTTCGGAGGGGAGGGGACTCACCTGACGGTGGTAGTAACCGAGCACCCCGAGTTTGCAAGCGTCCAGGTTGAGAGGCTGTTTAAGTGTGTTCAGGACACAGCACTGCCGGGGCCAAGGATAGTCGGCATCATTATTCTCCACCCGGAAGGCAGAGGTGTATTTCTGCCAGTCTGATGGGCCATTTACACCACAGCAGTGGTCCTGCCAGCCGATAAGAGACACCACGTTATCTTTATGGCCCATACTAAAGCCATCAGTGTCCCAACCAAGGCTTTGTGGAGAAAGTACTAGAAGCGTACCATATCTTACATTACTAAAATATCTCCAAGCTGGAGCTCATGGTTGTCCTTGGTTTCAAAAAATGTTTTTATGCTTATTAATTTAACAGTCATGAATGGACATAACATTGTAAGTCTCTAAGGCAGTGGTTCTCAACCTGTAGGTCGCGACCCCTTGGGGGGTGGACCGGCTCGTCGCATATTAGATATCCTGCATATGAGATATTTAATTATGATTCTTAGCAGTAGCAAAATTACAGTTATAATATAGCAATAAAATAATTTTCTGGTTGGGGTCACCACTACATGAGGAACTGTAATAAAGAGCTGCAGCCTTAGGAAGATTGAGAACCACTGTTCTGAGGCTTGTTCCATTTGACTATAAATTAGAAATGAATATAGGACCTACCTTATAAAATTTTTGTGAGGATAAAGTGTGTTAATATAATTAATGTACTTGGTATAGCACCTAGCTCATAGTAAACTATTAATGGGCATTTATTATTATTAATACTTAAACCAAGATACATTAACATGAGAGTATTATCATTTAAAAATCATAAAATGAGAAGTTTTAGTAGTAAAGAAATTATTAGCAATTATTCTTTGTTTTCCTTTTCTGTGTTTGTAATATTTTCCTAGAGCAATTATGCATTTTATCTATCTATCTATCTATCTATCTATCTATCAATCATGTATTTATTTATTTATTTCAGGTTTTTTTTTGAGACAGGTTTTCTCTGCGTAGCCTTGGCTGTCCTGGAACTCACTTTGTAGACCAGGCTGGCCTCAAACTCACAGAAATCTGCCTACCTCTGCATTCTGAGTGTTGGGATTAAAGGCGTGCACCACCACCTCATTTTATAAGCGGGAAAGTAAACTGGAAAAACATTTCAGACCTGGGGGCACACATCTGTCCCTCTACATAGCAGAAGGGGCCAACGGACACATCTGATGCCCTGAGAACTCTGCACACACTGGAGAGAGGCTGTGGAATCCATATTGCCTTCTTTCCTTATCATAAATTCTCCTAATGTTTCAGCCAGGAAGGAAAAATTACAGGTCTCCCCAAAATTTTAGAATAAATATAGCCAAGCAAATCTAAGGGCAAAGATCATCTCGAAATAATGTGCATTTTTGCTACTTAGATATAGGAAATAGCTAACCAGGAAAAAGATCATTCTGTGGGGTGTGTGTGTGTTGTGTGTGTGTGGGGTGTGTGTGTGTTGTGTGTGTGTGTTGTGGTGCGTGTGTGTGTGTGTGTTGTGGTATGTGTGTGCATTCTAGGGGAAATGAGTTACATTTGAACAGGTTTATTTCAGACGAGGATGTAAGTATAGACAGAAAGAGTTAAGGCTCTGGAAGAGAGCTTTTATCCACTTTAACCCTGAGTTGGGAAAGGGGTGAAAGTCCAGGAGACTAGGAGGGGGTCTTCAAGGTGACTAATATGAAAATAAGGACAGGACCATGGCCATTGAGGCAGGCAGGATGGAAGGAACTAGTAGCTGTGATATGTGTCGTGTGAGCAGAGCACCGGAGCTAAAAGCAGCTGTAAAGGGTGACGATGAAACCATCAGGTCTGCGACTCTCTTCTGAGATTTGCCATGAAATAGAACAGTAGTGGAGCAGAATAATGGGTGAGCACTGGGCAAGAGTTCTCGAAGGTGTTCCCGTTAGGCTGATGTTAGAGAGAAGCTGGTGAGTCAGAGCAGAGTAGGCTGCAGAAAAGGAGAGGAACCCGGGATGGAAACCGAGGACTTGGGTGTGGGGTAGTCTGTCTGTCACTAGTGAAGAGGCTTAGCTGCAGATCAAAGTGGATGGGCGGATTTGCTGGTAGAGAGGCGAACCAGATGCCATCTGCTTGCTTCTATATTCTTAAGGCATGGGGTGCAGCCATTGCTGAGGCTGAGGGCGAGAGGAATTTGGCAGAGGTGAGAAAAGGGAAATCTATGCAATAGTGATAAAGCACATTAAAAAAAAAACCCAGGAGACAGAAAATGCTCATTTGAGTTTTACAGTCATACATTTAAACCAGCACAACAGGGGGCTTTCCTCTTCTTGGGGGGAAGGGAGTGGACAGAAACTGTATTCACTTCCCTAGGGACTAGGTAGGAAAGGTTGATGAAAGCACTCACAGCAGAGTGAAGGAGATAAGAGAGAGCGATGTCCAGAAGAGAGAGTGTGGAAGGGTGATTAGACAAATCAGTTAATTCTAATGGAATAAAATGATGAAATGAGGGTATTAGAGCAAATGAAAGAAATTATAGAAGGTTTTCAGAAAGTGGGTGCCCAGTAATTGGTGGTGACATACTGGCTGGTGGCACAGTAATTGGGATGACATGTTGACTGTGGCCATGGAAGAAGATAGCTGAGAAGAGGGGAGGAGATCTGTGGGATGCAGGAAGACAAGGCATGGAGAGAGCTGTCAAAGTCCCCATCTGGTTTCTGAAATCTTGTCCAAGGCAGGATGTTGATAGTGTGGGGGAAGAGGGCACAGTTGGTGATACTGAAATCCCTAGTGAAAGCTGGGGAATGACTAGAAGGTGCTTGTCAAAGAACCACAATAAAGAGACCACAGGCCGCTGGCATGAACTTCAAGTTTTTGAACAAGGAGGGAATCGGGGAAGAGAGAATACAGAAGCCAGGCAGAGAAGGAGGAAACATAGCCAGTTTCTAAGTCTTCAGGCACATGAAGGTAAGAGCCCAGGCAGGGGACACTAGGCAGCAACCTGGTTTCGAGTGAAGCAGGTGTGTCAAAAGAGCTTTGAAAGTAGACTAGACAGAAAGGTTGGTTATGTGTGTGAGTGGCTGTATGTATGTGAGAATATGTGTGTGTGAGAGACAGTTGTGTGTGCGTGTGCATATGTGTGTGTTGGGAGCAATGAAGAGTTGGCTCATATTTATAGGTTATACACAAAAGACAAAATGGGGCAATATTCTGAAGACTTGGGATTCTGATGGTATTTGGAATAAGTTTGGTTATATGGAATGGCGGCCACTTAAAGATGGGTGATTAAATCAAATCATATCTCCTGGTACTTAGCAGAATTGTTCATAGGAGATATAAAAAGGTGAGATGGGAATATCACTATTTGAGTTTGCTTTAGGGGCGAGAAGGCCCCTTTTTCTGTTAACATAAGGGAGACTTAACACTGTAAGAGGCAGAACCTATTATTAATCTAAAGATTTTAACATGTACTCTACAAAAATAGGCTAATCAGCATTATAGCTTGATATAAAGAGTGGGTACAGAGGCCTCACTGAGTCATGTGTTTTACATTCCCCCTTCCTCACCAGTACACAGAGGCTTTGCTGACCAGGCCAGGAACAAGTCTCTTCCTGAAGGGAAGGCCCTGGAGGCACTGACCCCACTCCCACCCACCTTCACGTTCTTACTGGTTCAGATGTGCAGTGGATCACCGCAGAACCACACAGCCTACCTGGAGCATGAGCCTATCCCAGGTCTTGGTAACGCCGTTGTTTTTCCATTTGTCGTCGTTGGTTGGGGGGCTGTTGTTCTGATACCTCACCAGCATCTGCTTCAGGAAGAGGTTGGGTGTGAACTGCAGGGGCAGGGAGGACACAAGAGCGAGCATTAGCATGCCTGCTCCCGCAAAAGGCAACGTCTTCTGCAGGGCTGGAGGGAAGCTAAACTTGGACACCAGGCGCATTTGGCTGGGGCTGCTTTGGGTCTCTATAGAAGAAGAAATCACCGTATGGCTGGTGTAGAGATGTTTTAAGATGGTATAGATTAGAGAATTAGTGAGAAATGGAACAAGAAGGATTCTGAATTGTGTCTCCCCCAAGGCAGAACATGCAGGAAGGCCATGGCATGGTTGAGTGATGGATGACCAGTGCTGGGATCACAGGTTGGGCACTGGGAGCCAGGCTTCCTGGGGTCAGAAATTTTCCTGTCACTTGTCACTTGTGCACCTTTAGATAACTGTCTTTGCTTTCAATCTCTCTCTCTCTCTCTCTCTCTCTCTCTCTCTGAAGGAACCTCCCCTCTCTTTTAACTTAGAAATGACAATCAATACTCCCTTCTAGGGTTCTGAGTATTAAATAAAACTAATTCGTATTAGTATGTGCATATTAGCACGACCAGCACAGCCAGGGCTTAAAGCATGTCAGTTGCTACAGGGTCAGTGCTATTGTCATTTCTGTTCTATGCTTTGGGGACCATACTCACAAAGTCTCGCTGTGTCGCTGCTGTGATACAAGATGCCACTTCGAAACCATACACTATGAACATCATAATGAAGTACTGGGAAGGAACCAGACGAGAACAGAGAGTTAGAATGGGAATCTCGCCACGTGACTGCATATTCATCTAAATGTAATATCCAAGCATGACGCCGTACAAACACTCTTGGACCAGCTGCTTGGAAAGGGGCTAGTGGTAGGTCCTTGGAGCAAGGCGGCAGGTGGGTCTTCTCAGTTCTCTGTTTCTCTCTAGAGAAATGACCATTCAGAGCTTTCTCATCCTGCATCATGAATTTCTATTTCAACATGGGGGAGCTAATATAAGCAGTGAAGGGATGTGTGGGCGTTCCAGAGTCTTCGTGTACACACAAAAATGCCCAGCGGCTGCTGGCAAGACAGCCTTGGTGCTTCACATACAACACCGAGCGTTGTGAATCCCTTCTTAGAGGGAGTTATTTTCTTCACGGACTGCTGAAAATGTCGAACTACAGAAACCGGGAAAAGATGACAGAACACGTTTAATGCCTTGTATCTTTCCTACCCAGGCTCCTTGGTAACGGCGCAGGCAGCCTCCTGGCGTGGAGACTCACAGGTGAGCTGTCACAAACCCATGTCCTACTGAGGGCAGAGCAGAGCTCTCTGGGTGCTGCTTAGGCTGTGCTAAAGGGTGCAGGCTGCAAGGCACTGTGGGAAAACAGCTGCGCAGCCCCGCCCCCAGGGTCTGGCTGGGAAACAGCTGGACAGCAGACGCCTTACAGTTTGTATTGAGAACTTCATCTCTGCCTCTCACACTGTTATACATGTGTGTTTGCTCTTATGGGAGCCAGTGGCGGAAGACAGGGGAAGTTGTCTTCCCTTTTTGGGGGTGTTTGTGGGTTCAAAGGTCAGGACTGTTTGTTGCTTTTACTATCTGGCTCTAAAACAAAACAAAACAATACAAACACAACCACCCCTCTGAAAAAATTAGTAAAGGGCCTTCTGGGACACCAGAGACCCCCCCATAACCCTCTTCATATTGGCTGTTGTCTTGCTTCTGCCAAGAGCTTTGGTGGCTTACAGAACCTCAGGACCCTCTACAATTAGTCCAGAGAGGAGGCATTGGTACACACATTTCTCCTTCAGCTTCACAGAGAGGGGTCCGTTCCTTGCCCCCACTCCCCAGCTCAGTTCTCTTGCTTTGTTAAGCACATATGACTGGCCAAGAAGGAACCCAGGGTGCAGTGGAAATTGTCTTCAAGAAGATCTCCCTCTTCTCTCTGGAGCTCCATGCCTTTTCCCGCTCTCTCAGAGCAGGTGAGTTTGCCTTGGAACTAACTCACACAAAGGAAACAGAGAAGGTAAATAGTCTGCGCTTCCAGGCACTAGGGCGATCATTACCTTAGAGAAGTGAGCCGACCAGCTCCCTAAATGCTTGAGCTTCTTCTATAGAAGTGGGACTCAGGGTAGGAGATTGACTTCAGGGCTAGGGAGGGGTGTGCGGGTGAGTGTGCGTGTGCATGTGATCACGGTGCCTTAAACTAATGTCTTGGGGCACAGGAACAGAAGGCAGAGGTCTAGGCCCATGTAAGAGTTTCTTCCCCACTGGTTAATATTCATTTCCATTTGCAAAGGCAGAGCATGATCTAGTCAGTGGCTTGAAACCACAGAGGCGTGTGAAGGGGTCACTCACAATGGTGCCATTCAGGGTCTTCTGGGGTCCCTGTACTGCAGAGTCAATGATAGTGTGGGCAGCGCAGGCCATCACAGAAAAACCATCCGCCTTGAACTCAAAAGTCTCCAGAGAGGTGCTTGTCCGCTTTGAACAATTCACGCCTACTTTGTACTTTGTATCTCAACACACCTCTATCTGACTGATAGTAAAACAACATTTAAAATGAGCTACTGTCAGAGAGAAAACAAAATCTAACAAAAAGCCCTGCCGCCGCCTGGGATTTTTCTCCTGTTTGTGTCATTCCTGGCTGTGAATGTTGGGCTCATGCAGACGGTAGCTGGAGAAGAGCACATCTGTGCACAGTCAGCTGGACCACCCACAGCTGTTTCTGTTTGCAGTGCTCTTTACTAGATTATGAAGGGCATCTTTGTTGTTGTGGTTTTGTTTTGTTTTTACCACTCACCTGGAACTCTTTTTTTCCCACTTAACTCAGTGAAAGCCAAAGCTCTGTGCTCCATGGAGAAGAAACAGTTCATCAAGATCAACCCGGGAAAGCAACAACAGAATTATTTGTTGTTATTTTGAGAAAGGTTCTCCTGTAGCATAGGCTGGCTTTGGACTTACTGTGCCATCAAGGATCACCTTGAATTTCTGACCGTCCTGCCTCTACCTACAGAATGCTAGGATTGTAGCTGTGCTGTGCTGCACCCAAATAACACGGCGCTAAGGTTTGAACCGAAGACTTTATGTGTGCTAGCCAGGCACTCAACCAACTGAGCTACACCTCCAGCTCTCAGAGTGTTGTGAGGTCTTACCGCCAAGAGCATTTTCCTGTTGGACTTCATAATTCCTACAATGGCGAGAACAGACAGGCAGAAGAGGCAGATACCCACAAACATGCCTATCCAAGCTGCCCCGTAGATGTCATCGTTGTTGGTGGCTTCAAGCAGCGGGTAGAGACTGTGTTGGTCGGATACAAAGAAGATGCACTCTGCAGTTAGGGCGATGCCACACATCTGGAAACAAGCCACGAGAGGATCTGTCAGGCTGATGACCAAGAACAGAGCACCGGGAAAGGGGATC
>LOJH01002921.1:387-11217 GCA_001685095.1 Ellobius talpinus
ACACACACACACACACACACACACACACACCATTCTTTAAATCCCCATAGAAAACTCGAGAAATGAGAAATAAATAACACAGGTTGCCAGAGGACTTTCTAAACTAAAAATAACAAATGAAAAAAATTCTAACAGACTATAAAACTTTTAATTCAAAGATATACCATAAAAATTTAAGAAGCAAAGAAACTTAAATTATATTTTTGCCTTTTATTTGGAGAGTTAATGCTTTTTATAACATTCAAAAATTGGTGCACAGTGACTATACATATTTTGCACATGTGACATTTCAATACATGTTTATGCTGTATAAAAATCAGATCAAGATAATTGATATGTCCATCACCTCAGACATTTATCTTTGGGTGTGGGACATTCATATTCTTCTCTAATAGCTATTTCAAACTATTTATTGTCATTCAGAGTCAACCCACTGTACTAAAGAGCATTGGAATTTACTCTTCCCATCTAACTATGCCTCTGCACCCATTATATACTCTTTCCTCCATTTCTTCCTCACACCCTGCCCAGCTTAGTTCAATAAGATCAACTTTTAAGAGTCCTAACATTAGTGCCATCAAATGCCATTTGTCTTTCTGTCCCACACTTAGTTCAAAGACTATTACGTCCTTCAACCGTGTACAAGACTAAGAGCTGTGACTGAAGATAATTGTTACTAACTTAAGGAGCAGGTGGATAAACACTGACATGGAGAATGAGCAAAGAGAAGAGACCAACTTGACAACATTACGAAGACTCAGCCTGAAAAACAAGTGTAGTTAAAAGCCGCAAAGGCTTTAATGAGATGGGCAGTTATTGTAGAGTCCAGTGGAGCCTTCCAGAGGGTCCTCAGTCCCATCAGTGTAGAAGTCAGTCTCTTTGGCTGATAAATGGTAAGGAGCTAGAATCTGCTCCTCCACCCCATTCTGGCTCTCCGTACTCATGTACAGAACACTACCAGGGCTGTCACAAAGAACTGGAGCCTTGACTGTGGGCATTGTTTCATCAGTGTAATGACTCAGAACGATGTGAGAACTATATCCTCAGGGCTCACATGATGGAGAGTGTTGCTTGTTCACTACCTCAGACCCAGAAATGTGAGCTAACCCTTGATGGAAGTGACAGTGAACTTGTTTCAAATTCAGCTGCTCCAATGCAGCAAGCCGCGATAGTTCCAAGCACAGAGAATGGAGACTTTCTGACCGACATCATATAAGTCTCTCGATAAGAAACAGTTCAGCAGGCTGGTTCATAAGATCTGGGGTTGTCCAGCTTCAGAATTAAGACTTTGGATTAGTAGATGGAGTTGCTACACATTAAAAGTGTCAAAAAGGATTCTATGGGTTTAGGATTTTTTTATTTAAATTAAAAAATGATATTTACTTATCATGTGTGTGTGTGTGTGTGTGTGTGTGTGAAAAGACACATGCATGACCATGTCACAGCACTCCTACGAAGGTCAGAGAACAATTTTAAGGAGTCAGCTCTCTCCTTCCACCACGAGGGTCCCAGGCATCAGACTCAGGTCTTGAGTTTGGTAACAAGTGTTTTTACCCACTTAGCCATTTTGCTATCCCTTGGGACTCTTCCTTTCAAAATACAAGTAAAAACCATTCAAGTTCATTAATTATCAAGAAATTAGCACAATAATATGATACTAGTTATACTTATCAAATTGTTAAATATTATGATTAAAAATAACATCCAGATACCTAGTTCCTGGTTCCTAAGGAACAAACCAAAGCATTTTCAGATGAGTTAAAACCTTTTGGGAAGAAATTCAGAAAAATATCAAGAGTTTGGGCATTGGAAAAAAACAGCCCTTGACTTAGAGTTCCAATTTTAGAAAGTTGCCCTCTGGAAAAGTTCCATTTGCACAGGCTGGTGTAGCATATGTTATTTATTATTTTAAAGCGAGTGATACCAAGTAAACAGGGTTGGTTGAATAAGCTATGGCTGCATAATACTTTGCTTGGCAGAATATGTTCTCTACCTCATTCCTAGCTCTAGGAGTCTGTGATAAGTGTTGTCACTTTGCATGGCAGGGGGGACTTTGAAGATGTCACCAAGAACTTTGTCATAAAGAGATCACCCTGGTATTGGGCTGATCAATCTCCTTATAAGCATCCTTGGGAAGCCAGTTATTTCTCCAGTGTGGCCTCTGTAACTCCAGAGAGGGTCTCAGAAAAGTGATCAGTGAAACAGGGCTACTGGCTTAAGCCAGAGGCAAGTGGTTTGAGGTAAGGAACCACAGGTGGGCTGAGGAAGCTAGCAAAAGCAAGGACACGGATTCCCTGGTGTGCCAGCAAAGAATGACCCCTAGCATAAAGCACGACTAATAGAATCTCAGAGATAGAAATTGGGATTCAACCTGAAGGTCAGAAAAGCAAAGCAGCCAAGCCAGTCACAGGCTCTTACCTCTACCTCAGTCTGAAATGGTCATCCTGCCTCCAGGAATCTCAGAATGAGACTGAGACTAAGAGCTGACTTCTCCCGTCTTATAATCCTCTCTAATTCTGGGGTTAAAAGTGTGCACCACTATTACTTGGTTTCTATGGCAAGCTAGTGTGACTGTTGGGATTAAAGGTGTGTGTTTTTTCATTGGCCAGTGTGATTGTTTTACTTTTCTGATCCTCAGGCAAGTTTTATTTATTTAAATGCAAGTAAAATGCTACTACACTAACCAGTAAGACGTGGGTCGGACTAAAAGAGTATAGGACACGTACTTGGGAAGAGATGAGGTGCAGATTCTGAGAGAGTTGGAGGGAGGTAGTGGTAGATGTGTATGATCAAAATATATTGAATACATGTATGAACATTTCAAAGAATAAAAGGAAATAAGGGAATGGTAATAGATAAGTATGATCAAAATGCATTATATTCATGAACAGAAATGGAATAGTGAAACCCTTTACTTGATTGTAAGCTGATTTTAGCAAGAGTCTGTTTTCATTGCACCCGAAAAGCAGGTCACAAAACTCTAAGCATGACAGCAATTATAGCTTGATATTCTAGTCTCCAGATAATGCATGTAACATATCTCGCCTTGGGAATCAGACAAAATATAAAGAGGTGTAACAAATCCCAATTTAATTTATATTTTTCCATCGTTAAGTCAGTAATAACTTAGCTAGCAATGGCCGTAACCCTTACAGTAGACACATTCCTAGTTCTCTAATCCTCAAATCCTAGTCCATTACTATATTACTGTTATTAGTAAATTAAGGATCTTTCAATTATTTTTTTCTTAAAACTCCAAACACTTTGCTTCTGTGATGGTGCGGATTAGATATGTCACCCATAGGCTCAAAGTGTGAACACTTGGTTCTTGGTGGTAGCAGTGTTCAGCAAGGCTGCAGAGCCTTTGGGAGGTGGAGTCTTGCCGGAGGAAGTACTTCAATGAAAGTTAGATTTCAGAGTTTGTAGCCCCACCCCATTCCAGTTTGCTCTCTCCTCTTCTTGCTTGCCATTCAAGATTTGATCTTTTGGCTTCTCGCTCCTGCCACCACACTTGCCTCTAGCTGTCCTGCCTTCTCCACTGCTATGAACCCCCTCTCTGGATCCTTATTCCATATCAGCGTCCTTCTTTAGCTGCCTTTGGTCATGGTGTTTTACCACAGCCAGAGAAAAGCAGTTAGTATAGATCCCATATTAATTACTGCGTAAAGTGGGTAGAAATGCTATTAGATAGATTATAATTTCATGATTGCTTACTTTGCCTCCTTTTTTCCTCCTCTGAGTTTTCAGTTTTATTAATTTCTTCATAGTTATAGTGTTTGTGCATTGATTTAGTCATCTAGGGAAATGGTATGATTTTTATATGCTCAAAATCCTTGCATATCTGAGACTATTTTCCACGTGTGAAACTGTAGGTCAGTTTATACATTTATGACATTTTAGACAAGGTCTCTTCTAGCACAAGATGGCCTTGAATTCATGATACAGCAAAGGGTGACCTTGAACTCCTGATCCTCCTGCCTTTACCTCTTAACTATTAGGACTATAAACATGCTACCAATACCCAGTTTTTATGGGGTGCTGGGGTAGAATCAAAGCTAGATCTTTCTGAATGCTAGGCAGGAGCTGTACCACCTGAGCCATCTCCATGGACCAATAAGATCATTATCCTTTTTACTTTAACTCATTTCTACTCTGACATTTATAACATTCTACCAGAAGACTTAATTCAGAGTAATTTCCCCTTCTTATGAGGTCTCTTACTTTTCACACAGGGATATGTAAAAAGAATTTTTCATTTTTAACATAGACTTATGAATTAATGAGTGCAGAGTTCCCCTTCATTAGAGCTCCTTTGGCTGTAGGAGTCCATCTGTGTGTATTCTGGGAGGTGAATTCGCTCAGGAAGGTCTCACTCTATTGAAAGTCTGTGAGGTTGTTCAGCTTGGGCTAGTTTTCTTTCTAAGTGTACACAGATCTGAAATTGGATTTAGGGCTCATTTTTTGTTTGTAACCTTATTAAGTCTAGCCTTAGGATTTAATGCATTAGTTTGGTGGGTGGGGTGTAAAATTCAACTCACAACAGTAAGAGTAGGTAAAATCTCCATTTGCAATTCTAGACATAGCACACTTCCGGTCAAGGGGCAGAGATGGGTAGACCTTGATAAACTTCTTGTGATCCAGTGAATGATGCCCCTTACACTGGTGTAAATTCAACTATTAAGTTGAAAGCCCAGTAAGGGCTCTTAATTATTTTCTACATTGTTGATGTCAAATCTAAAAGATAGCTCACCTCAAGGGGAATAAGAGACAGTTCATTCTTGAGTCAAATAAGAATGACGCAGACTAGGAACACAGATTCGGATTATCCTAAAGAGTATGTTAAATTTTATAAATTCTTTATAGCTACGGAACCAAGAAAATCACAAACATCAGTTACATGGTAACGGCAAAGTGGGGCATCTCTGCTACAGGTTTCAGGTGTTATCTGATGGCATTCTTAGCCATTTGGTTGGTGAAAAATCGGGACCTTTTTGTACATTTAAAAGTGGTTTTACCCAAGAGTTACAAGGATATTAATCACACACAGGGGTGAGCTATGAATGGCTTTTTTAGGACTAACGATATAGTCCAATAGAACTTGGCTGCCAAACTGCAACTTTTAAACTCTGAACAATCGCTGAAGTTCACTCAACCTTGTAGGATCTTTAAAACAGATGCAGATTTGTTTGCTTGGTTTGGTTTGGTTTTCTGGAAGCATCAATTCCCATTGGACATAGCATGGCGAGCCCATAGCCCGCAGAGGTTTTGTCAGGGATTATTCATTTCCTGTTAGATTAACCTTGAGCCTTGTGTCACCGGGTATTTGCTGATCAATGAGAGATTGCAGAACCCTTGTGCAGTACTTCACAATATGCCACAATCGTCATTATACCACCTCCCTCTTTGGGCAGTCTACCGAATCACCAATAATGAGCGGGTCATTTCCATCTAGGAAGACTTTTGACCTACTAGGCAAATAAATCTACTTCAACTAAAGAAGTGTGAAAAACAAAGGAGGGATGGGAAGAGAGGGGAAATTAGCTGCCGACGTCTCCATTATTGGGCAGGCAAGAAGGAAGGAGAACACCTCATTCTCAACCTTCGCATTGGGTTGTGCCTCCCACAAATCCTACAGTGAAGTGTTGTCTAATTATGCAACAATTATCCACTCTTTTAACTTGAGAGACTATTCATCATACTTTCCCCTTCACTAAAAAAGAACATTCCCTTGACTTGGTAAGGATCAAACCACATTTTGAAGTAGAGAGAAAGGCTTGGAGCCTCCCACCCCCAGGCACAGAAGAGTTCTGTAATGAGCCGTTTCACCCTGCTCCATGCCCACCCTCACATCACAGTTGGCAGTCTCCCCTGAGGACAGACAGCCTCAAGTGCAGTGTGTGGATGCCTAGTCTCCCTGGTGAGGGGCTAATTACAACACTGCGCTCCAGGAAGGAAGCGTGCCTTCCCTTGCCTCCGTCTTCACCCTCTCCTGGGCTTTCTCCCAAACCAGAGGACTTTCTTGCCTTGACTCCTAATGTGCCCGGTCCTCTTAGAATTCCACAATTCCTTCTCTGGATGTTCCACTAGAATCCCCTGTTGGGCTCCCCAAAATGGCATCTATATAACAACATCCACTGAAAGACAGAATCATACTATGCTCAACTTGTCCCACCTATGTAGATACTAAGGGATCACTGTGAAGGGAGGAAGTGATGGATGAAAGTCCCCCATACACACCCCTGAATCCACAGCAGGGGAAAACCATTTCTTTTGCTATTTTAACTACACCAATTCTCCCTGCTGGTAAATTTTATAGTAGCTGGGGATTTCATTAAGATGTCTCCTGGGAAACTGGATGGCTGTCGACTGCAGCATTTTTCATTATCAAAAGCAGATTCTAGTCTCAGTTCTGCCATCAGAGACAGGGCATAGGAAGGGTCTAATAAGCAAGAGCTTTTAGGAAATCAATTTGGGAATCTTTCTTGATTGATCAGCATTCCAGTGGGCTATTGATCTACAACAGTGTCTGCTTTAAGGCTGTTGGGCACCCAGAAAGTGTCTTTGAAGCTAGGTTTGTGGTTTAGAACAATGCTCAAATTCTAATGTTGGCTAATTTCCTTGCTTCTCGATGGAGGGTACTTCCATCTTCAAATTCAAGATTTTCATGTGTGAAGACATGCCTGATGATTAAAATGACACCGGGTGTGGTGCTGGCATTCATGTATGGGGGCCAGGGATGTTAGGCACCCTGTGATGAGGGCCTGTTCTTGAACCAGAAAGTCTTGTACTATACTCCAAATAATGTTTTTGAAACTTAATCTCGTATATTTCAAACTCACTATGTAGCCAAGGATAGACTTTAACTTCTGATACTCCTGCCTCCACCTCCTAAATGCTAGGATTATGGACGTGCATCACCACACTCTTTACATCATGTTAGAGCAAGCACTCTTCATATGAGCCACATCCTCACCTACCCTGAATAAGTTTTGGAATATTCTTCTAAGTGTCCATACAGATGATAAAAACCTTTTGTCCAAAACCTGAACCTGGATCTCATTTTATATAAAGAACAGAATCGCTGTTCTATTTAAAACAATGTATATTATTTTCAGGTTTCACATCTAAAATCTAAAGTGGGCTTTGCTGAGCCAGAATCTGGATGTCCACTTGACCGTTCTATCTGGAGAGTCTGTGACATGCTCATTCCTTCTGTTTCCCAGGTCTGGAGCTGCATGTGGTCCTCATTGCATCCTCCACGGCAAAGGCTGGCAGTGTAGCATCTTTAGTCCCTTTCTGATCTTAACCTTCTCCCACTTTAATTTTTCAGGGTCCATGTGAGTGTATTGGGCCCACACAGGTGGCTCAGGATCATCTTCCCATCTTAGGATCCTTAACTTGGTCATATCTGCAATGTCCTTTGTGCCATGAGGTCTCTCCACTTACCAAGGCTAACAGTTTCATAACCTTGTATAGCACTACATCTTCTATAGATATTTTCTATACATAACTATGACAAGGTTCAATGTATAAATTAAGCATAGTAAGGGTTCAGCAAAAATAACTATTAACAAAATACAACAATAAAAACAACATGTATAATAAAGTTGCCATCACATTGCTCTTACTACTTGGAGTCATTATTGAAGAGGATAAGGGTGATTTGAATGCATACTGTAATCCCATGACAAGGGCTGTTACGACTGCTTAGTGACTGGTGGGCAGATGATCTACACAGTGAACGCTCTGGACAAGGCATTGATTCACATCCCCAGTAGGCCAGAGCAGGGTGATCTGGATCTCACAATACTACTCAGAATCGGGCACGCTGTAAAAACCTAAGTCGCTTATTTCTGGCATTTTCTTTTAACTTTTTGCAGACCATAGTAGACTGGGTAACTGAAGCTATGGCAAGCAAAGCTGAGGGCAAGAATGAGCTAGCACACTTGTAGATTCAAAGTGTCAGGATGTAAATATTTTGAGGAGTTCATAGAGTTTACCATATAAAGAGTGGTTTTGCATGGATTGTAATGAGCTTCTGTTTTCTAGGAATCTGTCATATAAATAAGGGTTTTATTTTCTATTAATTACCAAGAATAGAGCCCTGTTTCAGAACATCATGCTACTGATAGTACCATGGTTTGCTGAATTTGGATTAAAATAAAGAGATAAGAGAATACAGAATAAGAAATCCCATTCCTGTTTCTCCAGGAATCTTGACTGTGAATAAAAGTGCAAGTCCTTCTCATTCTCTCCTCTTCCTCCTGATGCCAGAAGCCTGAGTATGTCCATGTTGAAATAACTTGTTTGGTTATAAATTGATTTTTTTTCTCTTACTCCTCTTCTGTAATAGAGCATGTTATATTGATCTTTGCTCTTGAAAATTCATGAACAGCTGGACTGTAAAACTGTACATTTTATTGCAGTTTCTCATGGAAAGATTATAAAATATTTGTGGCTTAAAATATAGGGCATGGCGTCTGCTCTGTGCATCTTGGATCCTGCTGCCTGTGGTGACTGATTACCTGTGTTTTACTTCTCACCCTTCTACACTCCTTCAGAGCTCTGCTGGATACATCTTTGCTAAGGTCACCATGCAATTTCCCCGGAGTTCTTGTAAGTTCCTCCACCCCCAAGTTCACGAAAGTTCCCAAGAAAGGAGAAGGCCTTTGGACTTCCCAGAGCCTTTGAAAATGATGCTCTGCCCGCAGCAAGATCTCAGGAACCCCCACAGAGCCCTTCACACTCTTGCTGAGACCTTATTCTTTCCCCCATGGCATCACTAAGAGATGACTCCATGTTTAGTGCCAAGGAGGCAGCTCGCACACAGGAGACTGTAGGTCTTCCCCTAATAATCCCAGACCAATCATATCTTTCCTTTGCTCTTTGGTCTTCACCAGAGGCTTCAGCTTCTCCAGTTACCAATTACCACCCTATCCTTTATCTCTAATATATTGCCAAATGCATTTCTAGCCCGATGTATCCCCCACCTGCTTCAAACATCATGTGACACATAGTTTGCCTTCAGCATATTTTCCTCCCCCCTCTTCTCCTGTAATGTGGTGGTACCTGCTCTTTTTTCACAGTCTGTCTACCACTTTCTCATGCTCCTGGCTTCATAACTGGAGCTACACTGTAGCCACACCCTTTCTTCCCTCTTGCTTCATTTAGTGCTACCTTACAGCAATGAAAAGAGTAATATGTTGATCTGTGTTTGGCACATAGCTGGTGTATCTGCACATATGTAATGTGAACAGTTTGACTATTCAGTCTTTTTCTGCTTTCCCTTTGATGTTTGATGTTACTGTCACTGGCAATCTTGAACCTGGTCTAGCTTTAGGACTTCTCTTGGCCACTGGAGATTTAGCATCTATGACACAAGCGTAGGTTCCAAAGGTGCTATTATGGTGTTGTCTTTGAATATTAACGTCTCCCTTAGGATCATGGGTTTGAACACTTGGCCTCCTTCTGCTGATGCTATTCTGGAAAGTTTTGGTATCTATAGGTGGAACATTGGTGGTGGAATTGAGTCGCTGGAAGCAGGCCTGTTACAGCCTGGCCTCACTGTCTGCTCTCTTTTTTTCTGACCATGGACAGAATGTGACCAGTGCCGTGCCCTCTGGCTCCCACCACAGTGCCTTCGTCATCTCTAACTGTGTTCCAAAATAAATTTCCCTCCCTTAAGCTGCTTCCCTGTCAACTACTTAGTCACAACACGGAGCACAGATGCACCTGTTTGCCCTCTGTACACTACTGTGCCCAAGAGCATGCTTTGGCAGTCTACAGAAGGATGAACATACACGGGGATCTGGCAGGCCACAGAAGGATGAACGTACACGTGAAGCTAAGCTGAGCATCGCTGGTCTTGGAACTAAAACCAGATTAGATGACTTAGCAACTAACTGCTCATACTTGAGATGGAATCCATTCAAGAACCAAGCCCAAACCAGCAGGAGTCTAGTGAGTGAGACAATTGTTCATTATTACAGATCAGTGAAAGCTCATGGATGCTTCTTACACAACATTAACATGACAGTAAATGTCTAATACAACTGGGATTCACTAAACAGACACTGAATGTCCACAGTGGGAGTGAAGATGTTTTACAGTGGGTAGATTTGTTTTTATTCAATCAGTTCTGCATCTTGACTTCCTGATTTGACCAAGTTAGTAGCCAGGAACAACCCTCAACTCTTCTTTCCTCTCTCACAAGCAACTGATAGCTCTTGAATCATCCAGTTCCACGCATACTTTCTGGGATCTTGTTTCTCCAGTCCATATTTCTGAGCACATTTTGTATCAGTATTGTGACAACTTATTTAAAATCCATGCCAATCACTTCTTCCTCACAGTCTCCCCACTTCTATTAATTTCTTTAGCTTCCAAATCAAGTATGAATTATAGTTATATTAAGACCGAGAAGTCATTTCAAAATACTTCCTTCCCAAATTAGCTTTAAAAACACCTAGGAAATAACATGTTAGGAGTGGAAAGAAAATAGCCTGAGTTATACACGGCAGGGTGAGGGGCCACAAAAGAAAACATACAAGAGAGGATCAATTGTTAGCTGTCTGCTGTTAAATGGTTCCTTTGCAATGTTCTACTGTGATTGTTCACTGACCAGATCTGTTATCAACTAAGATATCCATGTGGGTGTATCTGCGAGGCCATGTCCAGAAGGGCTTAACCAAGGGAAGTCCTTCCCATAGAGGAGTAGCACCTCCCACCAGGTGACTCAGTTAGAAAGAGAGATGAGGTGGGGCCTGCCTCACTTGGGTTCCTGCTGCTGCTGCTGCTGCTGCTGCTGCTGCTGCTGCTGCTGCTGCTGCT
>LOJH01002921.1:11247-34359 GCA_001685095.1 Ellobius talpinus
CTGCTGCTGCTGCTGCTGCTGCTGCTGCTGCTGCTGCTGCTGCTGCTGGCTGTCCTTGACTGACATCAGAACCTATCTTCTTCAGCCTTTCACTACGGACTGAAGACCAGAAACCCTCTGGGACTCTTCCAGGCCTACAGTACCAGATTGGACTGCTGAGGAGCCCAGATTTGTGGAATGAGCAGCGACTGGGTTCTCAACTTTGCTGATGTGTAGACAGCCATTGCTGGCCTACTGAGGCCCTGTCATGTGAGCCAATCTAGTGGATTCTCATAATGATGATATGATATATATACTGCATATAATGTTAGATCTATTTTTCTGTGATATTCCTCATAGATAGTGTTAGGACTGTTGAAAGTCAAATCACATGGCTCGAACACCATCTTTGTGTTGTGCTGTCCTTACTGCTGCCTTCTTGCTTACAAAACCATGGTTGAGCCTATACTGTCAATTTCCATGGTAATTAGCACTGGCCTGTAGTGAGCTTTCCTTATTGTGCCTCCTTTAATAGCTGGGATGCAAGTAATGAATTATCATAATGCTTCTGATTATAATTTTATATTTCTTCCATTTAAATGTATTTATTGATTCCATTTTTCATTGACAGTTTCATACATTTATATAGTATATTCTGTTTACTCTTACCCCTGGCCCTCTCTTATCTTCCTCCCACCCATGTATATCCTCTATTTGCATTCTAATTTTATCCACAGATAAATTTTTAATGCAAGAGATTGGTTAAATGAAAAGTATTTGTTACTCCGGTGAGTCTGGCTTCCTCCTGCCCAGTGTTTTCATTAACGCACTGATCTTGGCTACAGCTCCTTCCCCTACATCTGACCTCACTCCTCTTAATTAGTTGGGATTATATTTGGTTGCAAACAGCAGAAAATCTGTTGGTCACAGGCTTAAAGAATATCTTCACCACTGTTCCTAATGAGAAGCCCTGAGCTAAGCAGTGCACGGCTGGTATGTGGATCAATATGTTGAAAGGAATGATTGGGGGGTGGGGGGCCTCTTCTTACAGATAGAATAGTGCTGCTGGCTTCTGGGCCTCTTGTTTGCTTCCAAGGGAGGGGAACAAAACATTGAAAAGCACTTCCTCTTGTTGCCTTTTCGTACTCAGAGGTATGTACATGCGTGTGTTGTATGTATATATTCACGTTCATGTGTGCACACATATGCATGTAGAGACCAAAGGTCAGTAGTTGGGTATCTTCCTCCATCACTCCTCACTTTTAAGACAAGATCTCTGAACCTGGGACTCACCAATTTGCCTAGTCTGTTTGACCAATGAACTTCTAGGTATCTACCTGTCTCTGCCTCCCCAGAACAGAAGTTACAGGCACATTCCACCATGCTTGGTTTATTATGTGGGTGTTGGGGATCGAACTCAGGTCCTCCCAACCTTTTTCTTCTTACCCAGGACAAGAAACTTGATCTAGAGGTTTCCTGCCTCACCCCACCTGAAGTCCTAAGGTGGCCTGCACTCCCTGCAAAGGAGGCTGAGACACTGACAGAACCCATGGGGGTGGGACAAGGAGAAGGGAGATGTAGATGACATTTGCATAACTAATTTACAGTGCTTGTCACAATCCATCCCTATTTACTACCCATCCTTTATATCTTAACCTAAAACCATTCATTCAAATAATGTGTGTTTTCTATACACTTTGAGTGCTCATATTCTCTGCCAGCTGTTCAAACAGTCAAAATTATACACTGATCTGGGGAAAAAAATCATTGGATTGATTATGGGTTGAATCTGAAATGCTCCCTACAGACTCGTATTCTGAACACTTGTCTCGCAGCAGGTGGTGCTATTGAGGGGGTAGGGTCTGGCTGTCTGGGGCAGGTCATTAGGGGCGGTCTTTGAAGATTGTAGACCTGTTCTGGCTACAGCTCCCCTCTGCTTCCTGCTTGTGTGGATGTGAGGAGCTGTTCCTAACACACGAAACCAAAACCTCTCTGAAACCTGGAGCCAACATCTTCCTCCCTTCTGTAGTTTTATCTGGTGTTACTCTCACAGCAATGTAAAAAGTCACTGAATAAACATTTGAGTACTATCAGTGGCTCCCTCTGGAATAAGGACTCTCTGCTTGTGGGCAGAAATTCTTGAAGCATACTAACTTGGATTCTTGGGAACAGGGTGTGTATTTTGTAGTTTGGACAAACATTGAGGTCTAGGGTTGGGGCCTTGGCTCGAAGGTTAAAGCACTTACTTTGAAAGCATTACATGTAGAACTCAGATGCATTGAAAACACACGAATGCCTGTAATTTCAGCCTCAGAAGTTTGATTAAACCCCTGGTTTTGAATGAGAGACCCTATTTCAATGTATAAGGTGGAAAAGGGATGGAAGATGATTCCCAATACCAACCTCAGGCTTCCACATGCACATGCACATAGGTGAGTGCACCCACATGTGTGCCTATACACATACATACATGCACACACATACATAATTGCACCCCCACATGTGCGCCCACACACATACATACATGCACACACAAATGGATACCATACATATACATGAAAAATGGAAAATAAACAAATATTGAGATCAACATTTATATAGTGTGAATGTTTAAGTATTAGGAAACCAGAATAATCACTTCTTTAAAAGCAAACCGGTGATGAACATACCAGACTTTATTTGTCAATAATATGTTGAAAAACAATAGCCTATGAGTTATGATGATTTTTAAAGACACACCTAAGGCTTGTTTATATTTCTTATTCAATAGTATCTGATTATCTGCATTATTCATGTTGTTTATAGGAAAAGGGAGTCTGCAAAAAATAAAACCTAATATGTTAATGCTAAATTTTTTTTAAAAACCTCTGCAATCTGTATTTGCCCACACCCCTCTACATGTTATTATTGTGATCTGAAATAGGCAGTTATATTAATCACAGGCTTGTTAAAGCTCTTACAAAAGGCACACCAAAGCTGAAAAAGCCACGCTACTCTGCTTTGTTTATGTGTTAAATTCTATGTCTCCACCTAAGAATGCTTCTCTCCTAGGATGGTCTATATTGTGGCAGAAAAAGGTGCACCTGGAGTTAAGCTCCCTCCCTAGCCGAGGAGCAGCAGCGTCACAGAAACTCTGCTGAACTGCTCTCTGCTCTGTCACCAGTGAGGATGGCTTCTGAGGTGGCATCCTGATGGGCAGTGTGTGTGGCCTGAGGCTAAGGTGCCTTGCCAAGCTTCCACCACATCTGCAAGAGGACTTAGGTCAGCCTCCTGTGCACACTCGGCTCCCCTTGGCTTTCTGAGTCAATAACTTACTGTGTTATTTTTATCTTCCCCCTCTGCTTCACTTGAAGACTCAGAAGCCCATGCTGGCACACATTGTAAGTAAACAAGAAAAGAAGGAAGCGATGTTATTTGAGAAATTATTGGGTGAAAAGCTTTTTATGAAGTTCATTTATTTTACCTAACAGAATCAACTTTAGGAAGAGCTCATTTCACTTATTCATTGCCCCAGCAGCAAAATTTGAGAAGACAACATTAAAAAAGGAATGTGTGTGCCAGTTGTACTTCACTGCAAAGATGTCCAAGCATAAATAAAAAATTAATGAGCAGAGTTAGCAGTGTGCTCAAAAAACAAAGCCTAAGACCAAACAAACAGCTCCTGTTATAGGAATGCTAAATCAGTTGAAAAAAAAAAAGAAATTAGATAACAGAAAAAAAGGGAGGGAGGATAGATGCTGATAAAACAAATATAAATGAAATATCAGGATCTGCACACAGAAACACAGAAAACATGTGGTTGCAATAATAAGATAAATGTTTTAAAAGGAGGGCGAGCTGGAGAGACAGCTCAGACATTAAGAGCACAGACTGCTCTTCCAGAGGACCTGAGTTTGGATTCCAGCACCCACATGGGGCAGTTCACAACCACCTGTAACTACAACTCCAGGGGCTCTGATACCCTCTTCTGGCTTCTATGAGCAACTGTACTCACATACATACACATACACACATAACTAAAAATAACAAAAATAAATCCTTAAGCATCAAGATCTCATGAAATCTCATAGTAAACTGGGAATGAAATGATGTAATTTAAAAGTATCTACCAGAAACCAGCAGAGACAGGGATTTTAAGAGAGACATTGTAGTAATAGATAAGAAAAAGGTGCTAACACAAGCCAGTTTCAATTAATATTTCTCTGAAAGAGCTAGTAAATAAAGATGTAAAGGACATGGCACATAAAAGCAAAATAAAAGATTGGTGACCGTAAATGATATCATCATCTTGGGGAGACCTGGGGAAAATCAGTGGTGCTCTAGCTAATGTGCAGGAGTTACAGATCTGTTAGGTGTTATAGGACCAGAAGCTTTCTAATGGGCCAGCAATAATCCATTAGAAAAAGTGGGAACATTGTTGCATTGCATTTAACACCAGAACTATTAAATTTATATTTGAAATAGTCATAATCTATAAACATGATATAAATAATCTATTTTTTTAAAGATTCATTTTTTCCTTCTAAGTGTATAAGTGTTTGTCTACATGATTTTATGTGCACCACATATTGCAGTACCCATGGAAGGCCAGAAGAGAGCAATAAGTGTCTGGGAACTGGAATTACAGGTAGTTATGGGCTGACACATGGATTCTGGGAACCAAATTCCCATCATCTGCAAGAGCAGCCAGAGCTTTTGACCTTTTCTCCATCTCTCCAGACATCAAGTATATTTAAAATTTTAAGGAAATCTACAGACTCTGTATGAAGAAACCCACACAGATGAGGCACCACATTCACACCTTGGAAAGCCCCTGCTGTGCTAACAGTCTCCTCCTGAGGAAATGAGTCAGTTCACTAAGTCAAATGTGTTTCCGTGGAAATTCCACTTGGACTTTTAAGCAGGAATATTTTATTTTATCATTAAAATTAAAAAATAGTAAGCATGCAAAGAAATAGGTTTCACTGCACTGTGACATTTTCATGCATACATATCATCATCAGCCTCCTCCATCTTTCCCTTTTACTCTTCCCCCAGTAAGTAGCTCCTAACTTCTGTTTGCCTTTTTTTTTTAAATCTGAGACAGGGTTTTCTCTGTAGCTTCGGAGCCTGTCCTGAAACACACTTTGTAGACCAGGCTGGCCTTGAACTCACAGAGATCCACCTGCCTCTGCCTCTAGGAGTGCTGGGATTAAAGGCATGTGCCACCATTGCCCAGCCTTGTCTGCTTTCTTGACATATATATTCCATTACCCTCTCTGCCATCTCCCCCTCTAGACCTTTTCTTCCCCCTCACAATCTCAACAGGGGTATTTCACATAATAAACCCAGAGTCTTTAGAAGGATGAATGCATGGCCCATGTGACCTTAGGATAGGTAAGCAGGCTATAGGTTCTTTTCTATATATGGAAACTGATAAGAGAAGATTAACTTGAAAGCAGAATACTGATTACTAGGACCTGGGCAGAGTGCAGAGGGGAGGTGGAAGGAATGTGGGTGAATATGATCAATGCATCATGTATCCACACATGAAAACATCACAAGGAATTCCATTAATATGCACAATTAATATGTGTTAATAAAATAGTTTGCATAATTAAAAATATAGATCACCCAAAGATGAATAAAATTCAGGGTAGGACAGAGGTAATATCTCAAATCTTTATGGAAATATCATTTGATAATTCTGTAGCATTTTAGAAAAGAGGTGATCTGAACTAAATTGCTGATGGGGAGAAAATTACCTTCGGAACCATAAAATAAAATTATTTATGCACATTTATTTATTTTTTGATCAAGGAAGGTTTTTCTGAGCCTGACACAAAAGAAACAATTTTTTAAAGGTCAATGTTGAATTACATAATAACTCTATTTAGAGTGACCATTAAAGAGGAAGTTTAAAATGGAATTGGAAACACCAGGACTATTGCATGGTATGAAAGTTAGCAGGTAGATCCTTAATCTAGAATGTGTCCCTTAAAAGGAAGATTTTAAAACCAGCTATGTAACTGAGGGTAATAAAAATGATGAATTTATAAAAAGATACCTATAAATCAGAAGTGCATTTTCCATGTGCAGATGACTGAATGTGTGTCCATGCACCACATGTGTGTGGCTCCCATGGAGGGTATTAGACCCCTGGAAATGGAGTCCACTGTCCAGTGGGGCCTGGGAACTGAACCTGGGTCCTCTGCAGGAGAACCCAGTGCTCTTAACAGTTGAGCCATCTCTCCAGCCGCTAAACAACATTTTTAATGTTTGCTATTGGGAAAAAAGATGTAGACCATGTTACGAAAATAGGTAGAGTAACACTCCTGTGTGATGTACACAAACAATCCCTTTATGCTGCTGCTCAGTTGTTTAGATATTCCTAATTTTGTTGATTTGCCTTAGTTCAGATGAACATTCTGAACAGACTTTGAAGAGTTTATCCCAGTAGCCATGTACACACACAAGCTCAGTGAGAACATTGACAAATTACATATTGTGGCAAAGAACTAAGAATGTCATTAAATTTAAGGATAAAAAATTACTTAAATGATGATATTTTCCCAACATCCAACATAATTTTGAGGAAAAAGTATTTATTGTGTGAAATATGTCTTAGGTTATTTTGTGTTGTGGTTCATCTTTCTTGCCAACTTAATTGCATTTGGAGTCACCTAGGAGACACACCTCTGAGAATGTGTGTGACAGTGTTTCCAGAGAGGTCTAACTGAAGCAGGATGACCCATATTCAATGAGGGTGGTAGTGCTCCACACTGAGGTACCAACCAGACTGAATAAAAATGGAAAATGGAGAAAGTGAGCTGAGTACCAGAATTCATCTCTCTCTGCTTTCTGACTACAGGCAAAATGTGACCACTGCCTCCTGTTCCTGTTGTCTGTCACGCCCTTCCTGGTCATGATGAACTGTGCCTTCAAACTCTGAGCCAAAGAAACCCTTCGTCCCTCCCTCTCTCCTTCTCTCCCTCCCTTAGGTACTTCTGCCAGGTATTTTGTCACATCAATGAAAATAGTAAGTAATATATTCTGTGAAATTAAAAAATTAAAACTATATACTGCTATAGTTTGGATCCTGAATGTCCCCTGTATGTTAAAGGTTTGGTCATCAGTCTGTGGTCTTACTGGGAGGTGGTGGAAGCTTTAAGAGTTGGGGGCTGAGCTGGGAAGTGAAGTCACTGGGAGTGTGCATTGAAGGGCATGTTAGGACTGCACTCACCCCCACTTCCTTAAAGACCACAGGCTTTTTCTACATTATGCTCCTGCTGGGAGGTTCTGTATCACCACAGGCTCAAGGCAAGGGGGGCATGTGACCATGGACTGGCTGATGCCTCCAATGCCATGCGCCAAAACTAACCTTTTTTTTTATTAAGTTGGTTATCTCAAACATTTTGTTACGGTAATGGAAAACTGACTAAGACAAGGTCTTTATGAAAATGATCATATGAATAGAAAAATTGCTTTGGGGTGAAATCATTGCTAAGGATCAGTGGTGTCAGCATTTGAACTGTTAGACAAGATTTGATTACTTTTGCTTCTCTGCATGCTATAGCTTTTGGTAAGTAGCCAATTCTTTTGAATAAATTTGCAATTTTTTATGGCTTAAAACAGATACATCGAGAGAGAACAGGAAGAAATTTGAAGTTTTGCAGATGTTGTTAAAGACTAAGCTATTTTTTTCTTAGAAAATGTAGCTTATGTTCATACCTCAATAATGATCAGCCTCCCAGTATCTTTTCGGCATTCTTATGGGCTCATTTGCTTAATGAGAACTCTAGTAATTTGATTTTTTATATTGCTGTGTAAATGTTTTGTACATAACAGCCTTTGTTTTTTCTCCTGCTCTGTCTCTGTTTTTCACTCATTGACAATTATTGAATATGTTCTGTTTTCACGATGCAAAGGAAGGAGTGTTCTATTTATGGAGGGGTCAAAAGGAGAAGAAGAAAGACACAGGCAAAGGGGGAGAAAGAGGAGAGAGAAGGGGAAAAGACAGACCCTGGCAGAAAGCCCAGCTCTTGGAAAACTGGCCTTACCCCAGGGCTTGTGAGCAGCATGCTCCACTGACTAAGGTACAGGAGGGCTGAAGAGTTAACTCTGGCTCTCTCAGCAGGATGGTTCCTCTCATCTTAATCCCAGTTCATTGGTCCTGGGGGCTGTGTGGAGCTATAGTCCAAAGTGTCTGTCTGTCTGTCTTTCTGTCTGTCCCCCCGCCTACTTTGCCTATTTCTGTATCTATCTCTTTAAAGTTTATTTAGTGAATGTGTGTTTTCCTGCACACATGTATATGCACCACATGTATGAAGTGTCCAGTGAGGCCAGATGAGGGCACTGGATGAGCCTCCATGTGCTGGGAACAGAACCCAAGTCTTCTGCAGGAGCAGACAGTGCTCTTAACTACTGAGGCGTGTCTCCAGTCCTAAAGTCTCTTCTTAATGATGATAACATTCTTCCAAGTTAGAAGCATGGACACTTTGATGATTTCTTCCAGGTTAGAAGCATGGCCACTTCTTTTTTATTTTTTTATTGATTTTATTGAGCTATACATTTTTATCTGCTCCCCTCCCTTCCTATCCCATCCCCTTCACTCCTCTCCTATGGTCCTCATTACTCAGGAGATCTTGTCCTTTTCTACTTCCCATGTAGATTAGATCAATGTATGTCTCTCTTAGGGTCCTCGTTGTCTAGATTCTCTGGGATTGTGAATGGTAGGCTGATTTTCTTTGTTTTATATCTAAAAGCCACTTATGAGTGAGTGCATATGATATTTGTCTTTCTGGGTCTGGGTTACGTCACTCAATATGATGTTTTCTAGATCCATCCATTTGTCTGCAAATCTCAAGATGTCATTATTTTTTCTGCTGTGTAGTACTCCATTGTGTAAATGTACCAAAATTTCCTTATCCATTCTTCAGTCGAGGGGCATTTAGATTGTTTCCAGGTTTTGGCTATGACAAACAATGCTGCTATGAACGTAGTTGAGCACATGTCCTGTGGCATGATTGTGCATCCTTTGGGTATATACCTGAAAGTGGTATTGCTGGGTCTTAGGAAGGTTGTTTCCTAATTTTTTGAGAAATCAGCATGGCCACTTCTTAATGATGATAACATTCTTCCAAGTTAGAAGCATGACCAAGGTCATTATTGACTTACAAATATGGAAGAAGATGAAGAGACAGCAAGTTCAATCTCATTCGGGATCTAAACTCAGAGTTCCTTGGCACTCAGAGGAGACAACTCTGACAGAAATAGGAAGCCTTCTAGTAGCAATTTAGGCTCAAAGTAACAGACCCTTGGCCTTCTCCTTGGTGCAGTATGTAGCATGGTTTCATTACAAAGCAGCTCCAGATACTTCTGTGTTATCCAGAGTCTGTTCCTGTCTACACTGCATACTACTCTAGTTGCTAAGACTGACTATCTGGATTCTCTATCTCCAATGATTCTCAGGGTGCATTGGTCAGAATTCTCTAGAGATCAGAACCCATAGGATGAATACAGTATGAATAGAATTTATCAAGTCATCTTATATTGGAATAGTAACAACAGCTGTCTCACACCTGAGAGGCTGAGAGCCAGTGGCTGCTCAGTCTTCGAAGTGGGTGCCTCAGCAGCCAGAATAGTAACCCCATGTTGGCTGTCTCATAATGGGGAGTCTGGTAACCCAGAAGTTGCTCAGTCCTTGAGACTGAGTACTTCAGCAATCCCAACCAGGCACTGAGGACCTGAAAGTTTCCTGGGGAACCCCTGGTCATTAGTCAATGATTGAAACCTGGAAACACAGGTTCTGATGTCAACCATAGTAACAGCAACAGGGTAAGCTGACTCAGAGGCCAGAGGAGGCCAAGCAATCAAACACTGAATAACATTGCTTCTGCCATGTTTCATCTGGGCTGCCTCTGGAAGTGTCACTCACATTTAGGGGTGAGTTTTCCCACAGCTATTAAGATGATCAGGTACAATTCTGTAGGTGAGGCTTCCTAATTTGTGATAAGTTGTCATTAAAACCAGCAATCATACCAGGCCACTGAAAAACCAAAAATATTCTGATTTTGCTGACACTCCAGTTGAATCTTGGCCTTCTGACTTTCAGATCCTCACCATTCCACGTGGTAAGAGAAAAGCATTCTGGAAACAAATGTAAAGGGTGGCTCCAGAGAGGATTAGTCCATGGGGTTTTGTAGTCATCTCATGGTACCTCTTTAAAGAGTTCAGATCCACCTCTGTACTAACTATCTGCATTTCACACCACTTGAAGAGTGGGTGATGGTCAAGGACACATTCCTGCCTTGAAGTAGAGATGAAACCTTCCGAGTAGAAAAAAAAGTCCCCATGAGCCCCACCTTGGTGTTTATATTGTGGTATCTCTTTGGATATCCCATCTCAGTTACTACAGTAACTAATTATAGTCATGCTCAGGACTGCTTCTGTTTGGAATTCTAGCTCCATCTGGATCCCTGCATAAGTAGGGTTCCCTTTTGTCTAACTGATTTCAGAATCAGACAAATCCTCTTATGAAAACATATTAATTAATCAAGAGGTCATTTCCCCAGAGTAAAATAAAGTGACTAAATCATGCAAGGTGGGTATTTAAGTTTGTGTTCCCAATCCCCTCCCATGCTACTGATGTACATATTAGACTTTTAAATACGGGGTCTCGGTTATATTTTTTGATGGACAGAGCAGGGAGGGGCTGCCCTGACTCCTCTGTGGCCTCCTACATGAGCTCATGGAGCTATGGAGTGGCAAAGGAGGACTCTCAGGTGCTGGTGTTGAACAAATATACATATCTATGTCTAAATATACATATAGAAAATCTAAGGCAGTGAGGAGAAAGGGAAGGGGGAGCCCCAACATTCCCAAAGTTACAAGAAGGGCTTCAACTTAATAATCTGATTAAAGAATGCCACATAATCGAGTCGTTGATTCTGGGCAGTTTCCAGGTTCCAGAAAGAAAGTCTCTGTCATTGAAGGCTTTGTCTCAGGACAAAAGAGTCCTGCGAGGCTTTTACATCAGAGGCACATGCCAAGAGTGTTTGTGGTGACTTTATTTGTGTGTGTATGTTCATGTGAGTGTAAGTATTCATGCAAGTGTGTATGTGGGTGTAGTGTGTGTGCTTTGAAGCAAGAGGACAACCTTGGCTGTTCTTCTCTCTTGTCTGGAGCTGAACAAGTAGCCTACCATGACTGGCTAGGAAGTCCTAGGGATCCGCCTGATGCTGCTTCCCTAGTGCTGGGACGGCAAGTGCACAACAGTGTCTAGGATTTTCTTTATTTATAGAAGTATGCCATAGCTTCCATGATTCAGTTCTGGTTGAAATAGATACATACACACACATGAAATATAAGGGAGAAATACATATTTCAATCAGTATACATATGTATATATGTGTATATGTGTGTATATATGTATATAAATATATATCAAGGATAATCATAACACAGTATATATGTGTATATACATAAATGTACATGTACATATATGTATATACACATACACACACTGTGTGTTAGTTATAGTTATTCTTGGTTTTCAACTTGAGTACATCTTGAATTAACAAAAATCCCAGTGACTAGATACACCTATGTGGGTATTTTTCTTAATTAAATTATTTAAAGTGGAAGGCCCACCCTAAACCTGGGTCTTTTGAGGTAGAAAGAGCCACCTTAAATTTGGGCCACACCTTCTGCTGGCAGCCTATCTAAAGGTCACAGAAGAAGGAAGTTTTAGCTCTTTGCCTGCTTGCCCTTGCTCTTGCTGGCAAGTTCATGCCATCACTGGCATTAGAACCTACTTCTTCAGGACTCTGATGTACACTGAAGATCAGCTGAGACATCTCAGATCTGGGGTGCATCTTGGCAAGACCTCCATGTGGAATTCCTCAGATTCAGACCTCTGACTCAGTCCCTGATTTTAGGGCCCCAGATGGTGCCTAAAGAGGATGACTTGGGAAGCTGGAAGGCATTAAATAGGAAACAGAGAGGCTGTGGATGTGGTTCAGTCAGTAAAGGGCTTGCTGGACAAATGCAATGACCTAAGATGCCCACATGCAAAACTGGGCACGGCGGCATAACTGAAATCTCAGTCCAGGGCTGTGGCTCTCTGGAACTCATTGGCAAGCCAATCTTGCTGAATTGCTGAGATCCAGGTTCAAGGTGAGACACTGTCTTAAAAAGATAAGATAGGCAAGAGCTGAAGAAGGCATATCTAGTGTCTACGGGTGCACATGTGCACACAAAAGCACACACACACACAAATGAAACAGACAGCAAAGAAATAGCAATGTTGTGCAAGTAACGTGTGCTTAGGGAAGTGAGTTTTGTGGCAGTCGGAAGTTGCTCTGTGCGTGATTTTCTTTGAATTTGTAGAAAAGAGAACCTAACATCGGAGCATTTTACTTATGAGATTTGTAATTTTAATTGCCATGTTCAGGAGGATTAACGAATGTATTTTGTATTTGATATTTAGATGCATGCTTGCTGAATTTGTAAGTTGAATTCCTAGGCTTTAAGAGAATGCTACCTTGGGGGAGTTTTAAGGTATTTGGCTTGGAAGACCTACACTAAGTCCTGAGAGGAATTTTGTCCCAAATACTTATACATCCTCCTGTTAGGAGTCTGATGGTTTTAAGAGAAACCAGATGTATTAAATTTGTGATTATAGTTTGGAATGTTTAGGAAGAACTTAATTAGTCAAGCTTATAAGTGGTGCTTAGATTTTAAAGATTGCATTTTGATTTGCTAAATTCAAAAGAACTGCCACTATCTGAGGATATGTAAAAATCCCTTGATGAGTTTGGCAAAGGTGCTGAGATGCTTGGGGTGGGGTCCTGCCTCACATTTAAGAGCTCATTGAGCTTTAGTCAAAGGTCAAGAGAAAGTGATGCTTAATGTTAACACACAAACTGCCCTGGGGTAGGATGTGCTCAGACCAAATGAACACTGCAGTGGTGACTTAGATGTCAATGAAAACTCCTTGCAGAGGCAAGCATCCATACAAGGAACAAAATGCACTGTCCTTGAAAAGTGCTGGGGGACGTTAGGGATCAGCAGGAGGTACGTCCCACCTGCAGCCTCCAGACTTCACACATCCATTGATAGCTGTGACTGTGGGCCCAACACAGAACTGTAAACTTACTTCAAACCTTAGGATTTTTTTTTTGAAAAAGCTCTATTTGGCGGTTCTTAAACCTGAATCCGGCAGATGACAATGTCATTTTACAGTGTCAGAAGGTTGAACACGCTAGGTTAATGCATGGTAGGGAGGAAAGCTTTTAGTCTCTTTGCAGCATGAGCTGTAATTATGTAAATGATGGACTTCTAGTGTGTACATCTCCATGGGTGGCGGTGGTGCTGAAACACATTTAGCCAGAGATGGGCGGCTCAATCAGGCTGACCTCAAACTGTAATCTCATCGAGGAAAGATGCTTCACCTTGGTGTTCACGGAAGCCAAGGGGAGGCTGAGACAGAAATGGGGGTGTCTAATGGATACAGGATAAGTCAGGGTTTATTAGAGATCAGGATCCTCATTACCACTAATGCGTTCTTACCAGGTGTCAGTCAATGATCTGAAACATTTTTCATACCTTTGCTCTCTCTATTTGCGACAATACCCTATGAGGTTAGATTTTCAAAGATTCTTTTAATCTTTTTTTATTTCTCTGTGTGTACATGTCTGTGTATGAGTTTGTGTGTGAGTACCATAGCCATGGAGGTCAAAAGAGCATGTCAGATTCCCTGGAGCTGGAATTACAGATGGTTGTGAGTCGCTGGTTGCTGGGAACTGAGCTCTGGTCCTCTGGAAGAGCAGCAAGTGCTCTCAACTACTAAGCCATCATCTCTCCAGCCTGGGCTTAGTTTTGCTGAATGCATTTTGTCAGACAATAAAGCTCAGCTACACTGAGTGTCTTGATTATGTTTGCATAGCTAGAACGTGGTAGAACCCATGCTGGACCTGTTGTCTGAGCCTTTCAACCTGATCTCAGCTGCCTCTTTTAAAAGTGTGGGTTCTGGGAACCAAACCCGGTCCTGATGCCTTCAAGACAATAACCTTACCAACCAAGCTAATTCCCCATCACCGATACCATTTTTAAAGCGGTTCATGTGTTACAGTGAACTCATACCGAGGCTGAGATCTTGATGTCACAGTTAAAGTCCTCTCCATTCCCTGGGGTCCCTCCTCAGAGACTATCCTGCTATCTCTCCCACTTAAGTACAATTGCAGCCTTTCCAATTGGGCATGAGAGGGTCATGCACTCTGTCTCCCAACCCAGAGTGTACATAGGTCATTGTGTGCTGGAATTTCCTGTGTCTGAGTGCTAGGCATTTAGGTGACACTACAAAACCACATCATCAGCCCTGGACTAGGCACTTAGCTGCTGTGGACAGGTCTTAGAGGGATGGATGGAAGGTGGTTTCTGTAGGTATTGACTGAAAAGGATGAGAAAAGTAGAACTGGAGGAAAGACTACAATAGGCTAACAATGATAATTATCCATGCAATCCCAGTATGCCTGGAGAGACTGGGGATGTGGTGGTAATGATCAACACATCTTCCAACTACAGATCTACTCCTGGGGTAACAGTGTGTATTAGGGTCATCATGGGACGACAGAGACCCCATAGGGATTGCCAAGTGGTATGAGGAAGAGATAGGTGCGACTTAGAACTTGTACGTATTTTAGAATGGGGAGCCTTGATGAAGAGTGTTCTCTGCTGCCAAACAGATCTGCATAGCAGACACTTAGTGATGTTTTTCTTTTGTTTCAACATAGAACATTTTACACATGGTTTAGGATGTGTGACTCATACATGGAAATCAGTTTTCAGATCTTCTAGTGTGTACCAGAGAGGCACACTCATTTGACCTCTAGTGAACACAGTATAATGAATTCTTACTTTGTGTCCGGCGCTGTGCAGGTGCTGGAAACAGGAACCGTATAGAGCATCCTTGTTTTCATGGAGCTTGTGGTCTAGTGGGCAGGGAGGAGTGTTAGAAACTAGCACATCATAGACAATTACATTGCTATTGGATAGAGGCTATAAGAATAGGTAATGACATCTCATTTAGAACAACGGGACAGAGTCAGCTTCTAAGTAGAAGTGTTCTGAGCTAAGGATGTGAGTCCTACAGCACATGGTGTGGGGCAGGGTCGTGCTGACAGGATGGATGCTTCATTCTGATCATCTTCTAAGCATCCCATCAACAAATGAGAATAACAAAAATGGAAAGATGAAGAGTCATGGGCAGTGAGTGAACCAAGTATCAGGAAGCCCTAGGAGGGATATACTGGAAAGGCCGACTTAGAGAAGAGACAGTAGGCCAATAGAAGCTACCCCAACGCAGATGGGCAGACTTCAGATACACACCAGGGAAGGTTTTACAATGATGTGACAATCAAGTGGAGCCAATTAACATACAGTGACAAACAGAAGAAAAGACTCAAGATGTATCTGAAGCTCTGGCACTGCCCTGTCTGAGAGGCTGTGAGGTTGAATTTGTTTGGAGGTAGAAAATTGTGAAGGGACCATCTGAAGCATCTAATGCACCTGGTATTTGGAGAAAGAAGCCTTACAGACCCTACTTTCAATGGCAGCTTTCCTTAGCCATCATCCAACAGCCACCATTAGCAGTCATGTGTGGGCATGACCACGGTCTTCAGGCTCTGAGAAGATGGAGAGTTGATGGAGCATGATAAAAGGTGTTGCATCTAATGGCCTTAGTGAGGTAGGCAAGGAATCCTATGGGCAGCACGAAGGTTGGATGAGACAATGAATTAGAAAGCGTACAGAAACAAGATATCATTATTAATTTTGTTAACATGAAATCTGCCTAATTTCCTAGTAAGAGATATTAATAAATCATTACGAGCATTTCCAATCTAGCATCCTTGAAGTTAATTAAAATACAAGGCTACATGTTCTTTTCTCTGCAGCCCACTCATCTGCTCCCTTTCCCTCCTCCTTCCCCACTTCTTCTCTTGGAACCAGCAAACTTTTTCCACATTCCCAATGGAAGTCTTTGTTTTTAACCTCCCCCATTTCCAGTGCAGCATTGGTTACACCAGATTCTCTATTTGTAGCTCTGTTGATCCCTGAAGACTGAGTGAACATGGGCAAAGACACCAAGGTCATAGTGCCTCAACATCTGGAGGCCAAAGCTGAGTTTAGTGCTCCAATGTCTGGCCCAGAGCAGATGCTCAGTGATTGAGAAGGTGCTCGTTCATTTCTCATGCTGCTGCCCCTGTCCACTGTCATCTGTAGATGTTGTCTCTCTGCAGGTCACCAGTGCTCTCTAACTTCAAAGTCCGATGTTCTCTATGTCCCTGACTCTAATGAACACAATCCAACTCAGGTCACTTTTGCTAACCTTGTCCTGACGTCTCTTCTACCTCTCTGTTTGTTCTCCTTCTTGTGCCTTGTAGGACATTCCTGTGACTCTCAAGCCTTTCTCAGGAGACACATATCCAAGCAGAAGAGGTGATTTCTACTTCTATGCATCCAAACATTTGCCATCTCCATGTGCAGAAAACCCCCTATCTATGATTTGATCCCTGACTTGTTTTCTAGCCCATGTCTCAACTTGCTTATCAGGCACTTCAAGCCAATCAATGTGTGTTCACTTCAAATCCAAAGTGGACTGGACTTGTTTGCCTGTTGCTGACCCTTCCAGTCACCCACTCCACATTTATATTTGAATATAAATCTATTCATTCATTTAATCTGTCATCCTCCAGCAAATATGTTTGAGCTCAATGCCTTTGTCATGCAATTCCTCCTACCTAGCATCCCACCTTTATAAATATGTACATATATGCACTAATAACCCCTTTCCGAGACGGGTGTCGCCATTGTATGCAGTCTTCCCTGATTATCGTCTCTGCTGACCGCGCACTTCCCCTCCTCCCTCTTGTAAAATTTACCCCTGTAACCTTCATGAGCCACATTGCCCAGTGTTTTATATCATAGTTGCCTCTAAGAGAGATTTACTCGCCCAATGCAGAACACCAATTCTTCAAGAGAAGATAAAAATGCCTGACTTAGGATGGACCACCTTGACCTGGTTTCTATAGTCTTTCCACTTAATGTCTAAGTCCAAAGGATTTTCTCCCTTGTGATCCTCCTCAGAACTTTCCAAACCAATAGTAGCAGTAGCAACATCTGTCTTACAGTCCTACTGTACGCTTTGCTTTTGCATTGAGAAAAGCACTCTCTCTTTCCCAGTGTGACTTACATTCTGCCAGCTAAGAAATGGTCAGCAGCACAAAGTACCATCACAACACTAGAGATTCCCAGAAGTTGGAAGAACAGGTGACAGAGTGTAAGGGGACCTGCTCCGGAAGTAGGTAAGCATCAAACCTTTTTTTTTAATAACAGGGTTTCTCTGTGTAGCCTTGGCCATCCTGGAACTTGTTCTGTAGAACAGGCTGGCCTCTGCCCCCTGAGTGCTGAGATTAAAGCCCACGTGTCACCACTGCCCAGCAGCACTGAACCTTTTACGAGAAAGTCCTGAGGCCTCAGTGCCTTAATGTAACAAACTCAGAGTCAAGTCACAACCACGTTGACACCACAGGCTCCTGCTTTGCAAAAATTGGGCCATGGCGGTGGGAGCCTAGGTCCACACGGTCTCTTAGGTTTCATGGGTGTCCTGGTCCATCTGAGTGCAAAAGATCCTGGAGTCTGAGACCTACCTCTGGGTAGAGTGACAAAGGACTGACCAGACTGCTTTGACAGGGACAATAGCATCTGGGTCTAGCCAATAAGGTAAGTTTCAGGGTAGACTGAGGTCCAGTAGAGGCCTGGAAGCTAGGTGTGGCCTGGCCACAGCAGGAGGGATGCCGTTACTGTGCACACCTTTGTTTTAGGTTCTTCTAGTTATCCAGGGAGCTCATCCACCTTTTTTCTTTAGCCTCCAGCTTTTACCCCTGGGACAACTCTATTTCTTATCTTCTGTTGTCTAGAGGTAATCCTGTTCAGCCCTTTAGTTTTCCTCAAAACACAACAGTCCAGAACAGTCTGAACAGAAACAAGTGCTTACCTCTTATCTCACTGAAATCACTCCAGACTCTTCCTGGGAGAGAAACCACTGCTCCTCCCAGTCTTCTGCGGCTGTGAGCCTGTTTTGCTTCCCTGTTAGCCTTAGGCACTGGGGTCCAGCTGCCGGCTCACTCCTTGGAGTCCACTGAGAAAATGCTCATCATCCCCAGCCCCTGTAAACTGAGTTCCACCTCTCAGCAGCCCCCACTTTGGAAAACCAGGAAGCAGCACACAGGCACACCTGTACCTTTTGTAGCTAACAAGATGTTTACATTTTAAGTGTGACACAGGAAAAATTCCTTATGCTTGTTGAAGTTTAGCTGGAGAAAGAGATGAACTCACTTAGCTTTGCTGGCCTCAGAAACCTAACCACAGCCTTCATAAAATGAGTGTTTGGTGCTGCTGGAGAGAGGGCTCAGCGGTTAAGAACACTCCTTGCTCTTCTCGAGAGGACCTGGCTTTAGTTCTTAGCACCCACCTGGTAGCTCACAACTATGTGTAATTTCAGTTTCAGGGGATCCTATTCCCTCTTTTGAGCCCCTCGGCACCAGGTACTCATGTGACCCACAAACATACACACAGGCAAAAATTCATGTGCATAAAACAAAACCAGATAAATCTTTCTAAAATTGCTACTTCTTCTAGAGGAGAGCCCTCCCCCACCTCCATTTACAGAATGAACGACTGCAGGGAATCGTGAATTAATGCTGCAGTCTGCAACTGAAGTTTTACTTCTCTTCATATATTTTGGTCCTAAAAGGAAATTTGGCAAATTTTAGAAAGATAGTTTAACCAAACCACTTCAAGGAGTTTCTTCTCAGAAAAGAGAGACATTTTCCGAGATTTATGTCTAGGGGCTTGCAAGATGGTTCGTCTGGTGGGGGCCCTTGCTGTCAAGTCTGAGTTTTATCTCTGGGGCCCATGTGATAGAAGGAGAGAACCAGACCTCTGCAGGTTGTCCTCTGACCTCCACATACATGCCAGGGCATACAAACAGCCCCTACAATAAGTAAGGACAAAACATTTATGTGTAAAATATTACATTTCAAAGCTACTTATAATAATGAAGACAATTGTAGTCACATATGAAATGCATCTTCTAAGTACTGCATTTCTATGGTCCTAGAGATTGAACCCGGATTCTATGTGTTCTGGGTAAGTGTTTTACCACTGAGCGACATGCTAGGCATCTTAGTTTTAAAAATATTTTATGATGTGAAATATATCCATGCTATAATATCAGACAACAACAGCATGAAAAGCCTTGGAAAAGAAAATCAAGAAAACCAAAAAGTCACCTATTGACAGGTTTTGTTATGATCTAAAATTTACTCCTTAACACATAAATGGAGGTGCACATCACAGACAGAAAAGTAGCCACAAGCCAGCATGACGGGGTTTTTAGCTGACTAATTCTCAGTAACGAGATCTTAAGGTTCTACTTATATTTTCTTCACACTCTTACATATCTTTCCAAATATTCTTCTAGAGATGTTTTAATTATCAATTTGTGTGTCTGTTGAACCAACAGGTAGCAAGCTACCAAACCTTCTCTTTTGTGCTATTGAGATTCAAACGAACCAGCTAGAACAACATACTCTCTGTTATGTCCAGAGTTTATCATCCTTTAAAATAAAAAGGAGCAACTTTTTATCTCATGGTTCATTTGATCCTGTAATTGTACTTCTGGGAACCTTTTCTAGCATAGAAAATATAAAGCAAAGTTATGGTATGGAAATGTTCATGAAAGCATTAGTATGAATGACAAAATACATACGATTGCTTACCTACATGACAGTGGGAAATGAAAATGACACAATCAATACTATGAGGACATTAAGTATATTTCTGAAGACAATAAATTTTTATTGTTTGACAGCTTCATGCATTTATAAAATGAATTTTAGTCACGTTTACCCCCATCGTCCTCTCTCATCTCCCTTCCTCTCCGAGGAACCTTCTTCTCAGTTCTGCGTCTACTCTCATGTCTTCTTTTCATGTGTGACCTACTGAGTTTAATTAGAATCTCCTGCCTGGAGAGGATAAGTTGTTAGTTTCCCATCACTATCACTGGGAAACATAAGCTACAGAAATGCAGAACGTGGCCTCCATGAACGTGGCCTCCGTGCTATAGTTAATGCTCATAAACGAGAGTTTCAAATGTTAACAGGTGGCCTTTGGGATGATGAGGTAAGAGTTTGAATTTTTTTCTGTTTATGCTCTTTCTATTTTCAAAATCTTCTGCAATAAATAAGGTTTAATTATATGGTCAGAAAAAAACATGCTGTCATTTTCAAAGATTTGGTTCAGAGGTTGTCTGTTAATAATTCAAAGGACACTAAAATATTTAGCATCTTTTGTAAGCATTTCTCATAACTGCATATCCATGTTGGTGGAAGGAGTGAGCACTCCCTCAGAGACAGCTTACTACCTTCTTTCCACAGTGTTCTTGGGGGAGAATGAACAGGCATGCAAGCAAAAGATGCCTTCATCAGCAGCCTGAGGGAATGAACTCCCAGAGTGCTGCTGAAGCTGAGCAAGAACAGGGGGACATGAGTGGACCACAAACCTGGGTCCTAACTCTAACTTGAAGTGTAACCTGGAGCATGTCCCTGTTAGCACCCCTGAGCCACATCTGCACATAGCGCACACCTGGCCTTTCTTGTGCTCTGGTGTCTGAGATCCTCTGAGCCACTGGGCAGGTGCCCCACTGTGTTAAGGTCCTGTCATGATTTGTCAAGGCAGACACCAGTGGGGCTTGAACCCGGCTCCCCGCAACAGTCCACTGTGAAGACCCTAACTCCAATTCCCTGCTTTAATCTCCTAAATCCCCTAGAAAAAGCAGGTTGTGGAACACATTCCTGTGCAAATCAGAGGGAGAGTGTGTTTGCTGGTGCTTCATCAGCTGCCAAGCACTTAGGCTCACACCAACTGGCAGGTGTCCCTGAAGCTCAGGCAAGGCCCCATTGCAGTGAAAAAAAAACCCACAATCAACTCAGTTCTAATTCACAGAATGATGAGAAAACATGCATGTATGGGCCAGGAATGCCATGTTTCACTGTATTAATATATCTAGCTACACACCATGCTGGGGCTTATTTTTCAGTTTAAGGAATCTTCCAAGAGTTAAATGGATATGGCAGCACAGAAATATGGACAGGTACACCTCACTTCAGCAGAATCAGTATTGAAAGCTGGCACCCGCCGTCCAAAGGACAAGCTTATAAAATAGTTCCTTTCACTAGCCCTTTGAACAATTGGTTTACATCCTGCATTTAAAACACAAACAGGTTCACCCAACGCATTTTCTCTAAGACACACCATGAAGAGTCCTAAACAACAGCTCGGTGCCATTGTCAAGACGAGAGTGATGAGTTTCTTGGTTTCTAGAAGTATTCACTCGCCACAGACACCAAACTACAAATCATGCACGCATGGTCTTCATATGAAAGAGGGCTGTAATTTGGGATACTCTTCCTTAATGTTTTTTTAATCTAATACTTTCCTTAGGTGTCTCACATTCATTTATCTCAACAGTAATGGCAAAACAATCCACTTTCAGGTCCCCGTGGCAGTTGTTAAACACAATTTTACATCTCAGTAAACACGGGGTAGCCTTCTTCATATAAACCATGCACGAAAGACCTGGGACACCCAGGGAAAAGTCAAAACCAGTACATCTGTGCTGTAGTCACCGATTTTCCCTCATGACACCATTCATTCCAGAGTGCCAGCCTCTGTGTTTGTAAGAGCCAACCTCTGCAATTCCAACAGGCTTCTAAAACCCTAATCTAAGGGTTGGAGGAGACTAGTTTTCAATTATTTCTAGTAAGTACATTTCTCTGTGAATTCACAGGTTAAAAAAAATGACCTTTCACAGAAAAAGAAATTGAGAATCCCCCTGGGCAAGCTTGGATCCCCGCTTGGGGAAGCCCTGGAAAGGAACCTGCTTCTCCCTCCTGAGTAGGAGGCTCCTAGCAACACCAAGATGCTAAATGAGAACCTGAAGGGTTTCAAGATTGTAGTCAAATGGTTTTCACTCTCCTTTAACACTGGAGAGTCAGAAGTGGGAATGGAAAGCTCCCGAATCTTCAGGAAAAGGTGGGGAAAAAAAGCAAGGAGTTTGCTGAGGTATACTTAAAATACAAAGCCACAATAGGGTGTAACACAGAGTGACAGATCTAGAGGAGTTCAGGGAGCCCTGGGCAGGGCCTAGGTCTCTGGCCAAACCCTTGATATTCCATGCCCAGCACTAAAGCAAAAGGGGAGAGGAAAGGCAGAATGTACTGAAAAGAGTAAGGCAGGAGTTACAGAGAGTGCGGGAGGGGGTTGGTGGGTGGGTGCAGAAAGAGATGCTAAGTAAAGGAAATGGAAGTATTGAATTGAAAGGAAGAGAGGCTAGAGAGGAGTGGGAGAAAAAGGTGGAAGAGAGGCTAGAGAGGAGTGGGAGGAAAAGGTGAGAAAGAAAGATGACGGGCTCTTAAGATCAAAGGGACCCAGCAGGCAGGCAGAGCTCCAGGGCATGGATGCACAGTCTGGCTCTCAGGCCACAGGTCTTCCAGTCCCAGACCTCTCTAGCCAAGTCGCAGTACTCTGGAGCTTTCTCAGTTTTACAGACTCACCTGTCGAAGGCCACAGCAGTCATGGAGTAGATACTGGCGAAGACCGCAGCAATGGGAAAGAAGTTGTGGAACTTGCAGTAGAAGAGACCATAGTACCACTCATTGTGGACCGCGTAGGTGAAGTTCACCACTGTATTGAAAGCAGCCATGGAGGCCTCTGCAAAGGCCAGGTTCACCAGGAAATAATTGGTCACTGTCCTCATTCTCTTGTGAGCCAAGATGATCCACATCACCACCACGTTGCCCACCACGGAGGTCACCACGATGACCGTGTAGGCAACTGCCCAAAGGACAATTTGCCAGGCAGGCTGCACGAACTGGTTGGACTCAGAAGTGTTGGTGGAGATGTTGGGGAAGAGGTCTGAGTCCACGGGAAGGACGTTATCCATTTTGGGGCAAAGCAGCAAAGTCCTGGCTTCTTTACAGGCACACACACACACACACACACACACACACACACACACACACACACACA
>LOJH01002922.1:14048-25202 GCA_001685095.1 Ellobius talpinus
CAGTTTCTTTATTAACCAATGAAAGCAACACATAGACAGAAGGACCTCCTACACTTCACTACCACTATTTATTAATCAAAAAATATCTAAAAAAATATCTACTATAGGGCTGACATCAGGAGGTATATAGACAAACATTAGCTATATTATTCAAGCTGTTTATATATTTATTTCACTTATGCCTGCTTGATATCCATGACTGAAAGGGGGTTCCTGAAGTTTTAATTCCCTTAGTAATTTTCATCCAATTTTCTGTATTACATGCCATTTTTGTTCTTCACTGACTATAACAAAATGTCTTTAATATTGCATGTGTCTGCCTTTTAAGATAAACTCGGTGTTCTTCTTAGAAGAGTTCCATGATAAATCCTGCAATTCTGAGTTCTCTGTGTCTCTAAGTCCTACTTACCCTTTTAGGCTTTCTTCAGGACCTCCCATCCCAGGAACCATGAGAACATGACCATCAGATAAAATAGCCACAAACCAAACCCAATGCTGCGTGGATTACACGGAGTCAGCGTCAGCACTGTAAGGGGCATTTAGAGTAACTGAGCATGGTGCTGTGTGAGCCCCTTAGAGTGGTCCTGAGGACAGAAAGAAAGTGGTTTTTTAGTGGCTGGGGGGCAGAGTGTAGAAATAAGTTGTTTAACAGTTGCATCCCTTCGTTTTTACAAAATGAACTGATCTAGGGGTTGGTTGCACAGCATCATGAGTGTTGAAGTGTGCCTTGCTAAAACATTCACTTAAAGGGGTTGAGGCAGTAAATTTTACTGTATGGATGTTTTATCACAGTTGAGACAACCACAATTTCCCTGTCTGCTACCTTGATTCTGGCTGATTCCTCTTGTTTCATAACCACATTACCTGCACCCATGCTTATTGCTGCATCGCTCCATTATACATCTACATCGTCCGACTCTCAACTTGCTTCACAATGGATAGCAGCACTTACATAAAAAACATCTTTTGTTATTCTAAACCATAGCCATAAGTGGGCACAGGAGTCTCAGCGGGTCATTGCTAACAGTTAAAACTAACACCGCCAAAATGGCTTTGAAAACTCCTCTATGTCACCATCGAATTCAATAATTCTACTTTAGAGTTTAACTCCTGAACTCTGGCCAGATGTTTGTGGAAGGGATGCCAGCCCAACTCATTTGCATCTCTTACCCTCTGTTATTTCTGATGTGTGTCAGCTTGCAGAGATAAAGCATCTTTATCAGTCCATATTCAGTTAGAATAAAATCCACCCGGTGCCATCCACACACTAGGGGTTTAAAATAGAAATTAGCCATTTCCACCCCCACTAGAAGAGCTGGGGAACTAAGGTCGAAGAAGCCACTGCCAACAGTTCAGGTCCAAATGGTTGAGCTCAATGGCTCTATTATCCCCTGGGGAATGCTTTGACCCGCATGTCTGTCAAGGTGTCTGCCTGCAACAGTCTCCAAAACAGCAGCAGTTTTTCCTCATCCAATGGCACTTTTAAAATTTGAACAAGTGAGGAACTTCTGAAATATAAATCCATTGCTTGTCCTCCTCTAAGAACAGAGACATTTGAATGAGGTACTCATGGTCTGTACTTAACAAAGCTTAATCCAGCAGTCATAGAAACCCAGCAACCAGAGCACAGCTCACTTTCTGCTTTTTTGAATCTTCACCTTGCAAAACACCATACTTAATCACGTATTAATTTTTTCTGTTTTGCAAATGCTCAGATGTGCGTTTTTTGTTATTGCTGTTGTGGTTTTTGTTTGTTTGTTTTTACGCTTCTCTGGCATTGGCAATACCAGCTCTGTCCTTAGTCACAGATAGAGCCATTTTGTATCAACTATCATTTCCTATTCTTGTCCCCAAGAGACACTGGACCCCACTCTTAGAGTTCTTAGTTTCATTAATAAAACAAACAAACAACAATAACAAAGCCAATGAGCCCAGATGGAAGCTCAAGGACCATTTCTCTTACACTGTTCATTTTTAAAGGGAAAAAAGTTCTCAGGGCAGGCAAGCTGTAAATATCATCAGTTGCCTGGAGGAGGAGAAAGGAGGACATGGAGGGAGAAAGGCCATCTAAGCTGGCATGTGGCCAGATGCATTGTAGGCAAGTAGCCACATGGCAGGGAGGGGGACTTTAGAGAAAGACTAAGGAAACCCAAAGTATTAGAGAAAGTGGGTTTGGGCTCTGGCCGCCTTCCAAAAGAGAGACCCAGAAAACAGACAGAGGGAAGTGTTGCACTTGTTTGAGTCAGGGCTCAGAAGGTGGGCAAATTCAGATGAACACTGTATCTGCTCAACTTGTAGGGACAAGCATGTGTTTGTGCGCATGCGTGTGTGCGTGCATGCGTGCGTGCATGTGTGTGTGTGTGTATTTGGAGTGGCATTCTGTGAAGGAAAAGTATGGTATCTCATTAAAGGAAAATAATTCTACCCATCTCTTCATCATGGTTTAAAGTGAGCCTACTTCACTAGGAATTTTGCTAGGTGGGTGACAACCCAACTTGGATGTTAGTTCTCCACCCAATCCAGAAATTCTTCCCTCTTAACCAGAAGAAGTTTTTTACTAATGGGCCTTAGTGATACTCTAACACCAATATTCAAGATTTGTAGAATTTTACAAGCCTCAAACTTATAGTAATCTTTGTAGTTGTAGGCACCCATCTCAAAATTAGTAGTAAGACCAACACACTAGACTCTCATCCACCCCCATGCTGCCACCCAGACATTCCAGCCTCTTGTCGACTACACGGAATCCATTGATCTGGTCAACATTTGGTGGTAAATCTTAGGACTCAAATGACAGTCCCATGAGCAACTCCTCAAGCAGACTAGACACCAATACACAGTGTGACAGTAAGCAAACAAGCCCAGCACAGACCCAATGTGGTCCTGAAGGATGCCAAGGAAGACTGCAAACACAAAACCCCGACAGTGCTTGAGGTGGCTCGCCCTCCCTACCCTGTGCCTTGGAGAATTTCTCCTCTCTCTAGGGCTAGAGACAACCAACCCCATCCCTAATATTCCTGTGGAGAAAAAGACTCCTTCTCCTTTGCCTGAGGCTGGAGGAGCGGCAATGTTGGCCACTCACGCTCAGTCAGTTTGTCTCTTTGAACCTATTGGGCCTCCCCATCTCTGCTGTGTTTGAACCCTCTCATTTCAGTTCATCATTTAGGGCTAACTCTAGCCTGCTAGTTCTTCAAGCCTGCAGTTTCTTTCCTTTAAAACCCTTCCCTCGTACTGTACATGTACTAGCTTCCAACACTCCAGCTGACCGGCCATCATGTGCTTAACACATAACTCCCCTCCTCTTCTGGGCTCCTGAGAAACCTGCAGGAGCAGACTGAAAACACTCCTACATTTACTCACCCAGTGGCGGTGTGCTAGCTAGCTTTCTGTCAAGTTGACGCAATATAGAGCTATTGAAAAGGAGATGATGTCAATTGAAGAAATGCCTCCTTAACATCGGGCTGCAGGTGAGCCTACGGTAGAACATTTTCTTCATTAGTGATTGATGGGAAAGGACCCAGCCAGGCAAGTGTGGGTGGGACCATCCCTGGGCTGGTGGTCCTGGGTATTATAAGAAAGCAAGCTGAGTAAGCCCTGAGGAGCAAGCCAGTAAGCAGGCCCCCTCCATGGTCTCTGCATCAGCTCCTGCCTCCAGGCATTTGCCCTGTTTGAGTTTCTATCCTTGCTTTCTTCAGTGATGGCCTATGATGTGAAAGTGTGTTCCAATTAAATCCTTTCCTCCCTGGTGGCTTTGGTCATGGTGTTTCATCACAGCAATAGTAACCCTAACTAAGACAGACAGTCTCCTTCCTTCCATCCCCTATTAGATAGAAATTCTACAGAAAGCAGAAGCCCTGCGCTCCTTAAGGCCAAAAAAACCCACCTGTGCTATAAATATACCAGCCAGACAGATCTGGCCTTCCCCACCCATAATATAGGCCTCACTCACCACTACCCACCCACTGCTCCACACAGTGTCTACTGAACAGTAAGTGTAGAAAATACTCTTGATGATTGTTTACTTGTCAAGATTCACTTAATTTTTATAAATACATACTCAAGGTGTCTGTATTTTAGTTTTGCCTTTCTTCTCTCTCTGTATCTGTCTTTGTCTCTCTCTCTCCCAACCTCCCCTGCTCCATGTGTGTGTCTCAATATTACATCTCAAATCCTCTCTAAATGACAGGAAGACGGTGACAAGGGGCAGCTAAAGTCATCATTGCAAAGAAAGATGCTAAAAATTTTTGCATTCTGGAGATATATGTTTACCAAAGAGGATAATGGAGTGTAGGAAATATGCTCAAAGTATATTACATATTTTGTGAAAATAGCCTTGTGTTATTTTAAATAATCTTTTTCAAAGAAAAATATGTTTCAAAAACCAAGTGGTTTTTTCTTAGAGCTTGATCTATCCTATTTCTTTCTCCAATTTCTGAGTCCTCCAGATCTGATAGCTGACAACATAAATGAAAATAAAGAACTCCAGGCCTCATTTGTGCGGACTTCAGACACAGCTGGTCAGTGTTCACACCAGCTCCCAGACTGTGCGCATGCGTCCTTCCTACTTGCCTCCTATGGCTACAGGAATGAATTCAAATAAAGCAGCCCATGAGAACATTCATTCCCATTTTCTTCCCGAATCAAGAGAAAATTACATGGTATCATTTTCCCCGAGGTACTGAGCTGAAGAGAGTTTCATGCTATATTTTTGATTGTCTTTTTTTTTATCCAAAATCAAATGCACTTTGCAAGTTCTATTCGAATGTCTGTTTCATGGGAAGAACGTAGGTGGCACTCAGCCACGGTCAGGTGGGTGGTTAATGAACACACAGCCATAGCCAGGCACAGAGGCAAGGATACAACCTTCACTTCTGCCTCCAACATGGTTGCTGGGCTGATGGTCCAAAGCTGTGGTCTGAGGGGAGGCAGGAAAGAGAACGTCAGGTCGTTGCATTAAAACAATGCAATTATCTTAAACTTTCCATACTCAGACCTTTATGAACTCACAGCTTAAAATAAATTTTCTATTGATTTTGCTATAATGATTCACAACTCCAAGCTAATCAAATCAGAGAGTAACGGCTGCGAAAGTCAGAGATGTATGCGGCAAAAACCAAGCATAGAAATGCGTTTTCATTAGCAATATCAATCTCAGAATTCCTAAAGCCAATACGTCTTTTCTTGGCAAATATCTGCAGAGATAACAATTATTCTAGGAGCCACCTCAAAGACCACTAGGGAAGGATGGCGCGTTAGTGAGATGAAGAGCTGTTGCCATCTAGGGGTCAGTAGCGGAACTGTTTGGTGTCTTGACCTAGCCAGCAAACTCTTTCTACAAAAGCATAGATATTTTGCGATTTTATTTCACTTCTCTGTGTATATATGATTGAATTAATATTTTGAAAGAACTCGTGGATGATTATCTGCTTTATAGAAATTTAAACATTTATCTATATTGAATTTTTTATTTACGTGTCAAACATTTATTGTGGCTCTAGAAATAAAGATTTATTTCTCATTCTCATCAAGATTTCTCATTCAAGTTCTAGCGCAAAGCCCATAAACCACAGTCGTGGTCGAGCACATGTGTATCTCTGATTTTTCTATGTAATTCATTCATATGTGAAAAATAGATAATAGAGCTAGGCAGAACACTTGAACACTTGCCTATATATGTAAGGTATGAGACATACAACCGCTTAACAATATAGATCTTTCACAAAGACTATAATTAACATAAAGCATGAATATTTAAACATATAAATTGAATTTCTCAAATTTTTATTATCATCCTATTTTTTGGTACAAGGTCTTGTATCTAGCCAAGGTTGCCCTGAAACTCACTAAGTACCCCAGGTTCACCTTAAAAACATGCACTTTTCATGCCTCTGTATGAGTGCTGGGACCACAAGCATGTTCAATCATGCCCAACTTTAAATTATGCTTCTTAATCAGGAAAACTGTGTTAAATGTCTCGTTACAATTATTTGTAGTATTTTAAAGTGATTTTTTTTTGGATATGCTTGATTATTTAAGCAAAAGTTTGGTCAGACCTTGCAGTGAAAGTTTCTTATCCCAGCTACTCGGGAAGCAGAAAAAAGGCAAGTACAAACTCAAGGCTGTTCCAGACTGGGATATATAATGACCATGAGACAATCTCTGTGACCTAGGAAGAGACTGTTTCAAACCAAGCCTGTGAAAAGGGATGAAGATGTGTCTGGGTGGTGGATCACTTCCTTAGCTTGTGGGAAACCCAGTATCACCTGCAATATCTTATGTGACAGAAGCTGCACGGTTGTGTTCATTTCATTTTGATACGCATGTTTGATGGCCACCACGCTCACAACCCATTTCTCAGAGTTCCAAAGATCCAGTGGAGGAGCTGCATAGGAACTGCGCTTTCTAGTCTCACTGACAAAATGTCTCATTTGTTTGTGCTCTTCAAACTTCGTAAGTCCCCTCATCTCTGGTGTCAAAATCAGATTTTTAAAGCTTACTTAAAGTGTTTTCATTCTTTTAATTGACAAACAATAATTGTGCTCGTGTTGAAGATAATGATGTTTTAATATATGTATACACTGGGGAGCTGCAAGGGAATGAGTCAAGGGGCTATCTTATCTCAACCTTTTCACTAAATGGAAAAATTATAAAAGGGTAGAGGAGTCTGCTTCAACCTTTTACAAGTGAAGCATGTGTGAAGTTAAAATATAAGAAATGACAATACTGTTTGTGACGACAGCTATACAGACTCCCCATTCTCAACCCTTTTCCCTGGATTGACTGCAGCAAAACAAATGTGTGCTTTCTTGTGTGCTGCTAGACTGTCACCTTTGCCTTAGCAGGGGACATCTGTCTTTATCTCTTTTGAGGATCTGCTAGGTGGCATGCTATTGACATCTGCTTGTCATCACAGAAAAGGTCAGCACGTCTGGAACGCTGTCCTTTAGTTTAAGAAAAATGTCTTCTTCGATTCTTTTGTCAAAAGGTAACAAGGGAAATTGTGTTGCACAAACAGAACTAAGAACAAAACCCAACATTGATTCACACGGTCATACCCATGTCATTGCAAAATGCGGGGCTAAATTATAACCACCTATTCTTTTTTTTTGTTTTCTTCCAAAATAGAGTTTCTTTGTGTAGCTCTGGCTGTCCTGGAACTTGCTCTGTAGACCAGGCTGACCTTGAACTCAGAGATCCACCTGTCTCTACCTCCCGAATGCTGAGATTAAATGTATGGGCCACCATGCCCAGCACTACTTTATTCTTTATCCAAAATTCATAAGCCCACAAAACCAAGCGTATGTGAACTGAGTTCCAATGCAGTGAGTTTAAGTGGATGTGCGAATGCACAGCTGTCAACCCCTTTGAGTTCTGAAATTTATATTCTACCCTCAGGACACACTTACACGTTGCATGACACATGGACCCAATGAGGAAATCACTGCCAATCATATATATTATTAACTGGTAATTTTTAGTATATTAGGCAAAAATGAATGTAAATAGCAAGTTTAACATTTTCTCCCTATACATCACTTGGGAGACCTTTGAGGGGCCGTGAAAACCTTCGCCAGTTTTGATGCTGTTTCCTCAGCCCTAGAGAACAAAGAACACTCAAGTCCTTAACGCTGAGGAGCAATTCCCAAGGTAGAAGTTCTGCCCCTGAGAATATAGCTGCTCTTGGGCCAGTCTTAAGTCTAGCTGGTATCTTAAGATCTGGATGTTCACGTGGGTAGTTTGTTGGTATATTTGTGCTTCATAGGTACACCGAGAGTTCATCCGAAGTGTTCATGAACTATTGGAAGCTTTTGTTTAGTGCTGGTTTGAGGGGACACAGCTTCCTTCTTCTCTCCAGCTGTCTGTGGTTACATAGAACATGCACTCTGGCTTCCCTGGGTGATGCTTTTGTCTTTCACAGCTGTGCTCTGTCATACAGGGTGGGACTAATAGGAGCACTGCACACCTTCCTAATAAACAGAGCCTGGCCTCCCGCCTCTCCCTGCCCTTTCATCTTTATTAGCATATTTATTTATAGATTGTTGCTGAGCGTGTCCACAGGATGCCTGCGATGGTGCGCATGTCACGGAGCACGTACAAAGGTCAGAGGACAACTTTGTGGAGTCGGCCTTCCCCTTCCACCTTTAGATGGGATCCCGGGGTCAAACTCAGGTTGCCAGACTTGTGTGTAGGGGAAGCATTCTCCTTGCTGAGCCAGCCACCTTACCGCTTTTCCATCTTTGCCAGCCAAAGTTGCCACGTCCTTCAGATTTGGCTGTCATGACAGGCCACCACCGTGATGCCTTCACTTCAGCTCCAGGAGCCTTCTTCGGGGGCAGCTCTATCAGATTCCTTGAAGCTTCTCAGGTTGGACAGCTCAGGATGCTCACTCTCACAGGTGACTCTACTTTTCAGTCTCTCCAGAAGGCCCCTCTCCTCCTCCCCTCCTCTTGACAGCTTCACTCCCATGCTTCTGTAACCCTATAAGCACGACAGCCAGAGCAGGCTGGCCCTGAAAGCCGGAGCAGACAGAAATGACTACAGAAGTCTGCTCTTAGCCTGGACTGTGTGTATACATCGGCCTGCCTTTCGGGTTCCCGTAAATGGTACTGCTCTTATCCCATTGCCTCAGCCTGGCTAAGTTTCCATCCCTTGCCTTTTCCTCTTACTCTGCAGGAATTCTTAATGAATCCTCCTTTGGAGGGTTTGATTTTTTGCCTGTTTGTGGTTTTCTATATCTGGCTGAACCAGTCGCACTAAAAGCTGATAACATCAAGCACCACTGGCCCTAAGAATGGCCAGCAGCCAGGCTTTCCTGGGGGTCTCCGGTTCCAGCTGCTAGGAGAGCCACAGGAGGGACTGTTAGCGCCCGCTGCTCACTGCAGGAAGAGTGAGGGGAGAGCTGCGAACACATTGAGATTGGCACTCAGTGCTGAGAACTGTGGATGGTAAACAAGACACCCTGCTTTTCCATGTTTTCTACCCTCATTTAAAAGAAAAAAAACAAAAAAACAAAAAACAAACATATCCCTCAGCTGATTGGCAGCCAGGGTGACTAGAGCCCCAAACCGCCATCATCTCCTTCTGAGTATTCCAACAGAGCCTGTATCCCCTATTTTAAACCCTCGATCCTAGCGGATTGCAGCCCTTTAAATCTTCTGGTATACCCCAACTTTTTCTCCTTAATCTAGGAGATATTAATTTCTCTCCCTTCCTTCTTGTCATTTCTTCCATGAATTTAAGCCCCCACAAAGATTATGAAATGTGATTTTCTTCCAATAATTTCCCCTTGACTCAGCAATTGCACTCTGGGGAAGAGAATTCACAGTTCTGTTCTGTTGCCTTTTTTTTGTGAGAAGAAGAAAACCACAATGAATAAAACATGACTTCAACTCATTATATATATATATATAGCTGGAAAAGCAAAACACAACTTAATATTTCAAAAAATTGCCTGGTATATACCAGCATTACATGGTTAGGAACAATGCTTCAGTGAACACAGTTTGTGCTTCGTCCCAGCAGCTGATATATGTTTTGCTTCCAGCCAGCCAATAACCAGCTTTTCAGTCACATTGGCAACTTTTTGAAGGTGTTTATCATTCTGGAGGAACTCGCCAAGGAAAAGCCAGAGTTATTGCTGGCAGTGTCTGGGGCACGGAGGGAGAATAGAAAGAGCATGGGATTTACAATCAGAGGGGAATCCATCCAGCTGCTACCTGTGTGCCTTGGCAAGCCATTTGATAACGCTGAGCTTTGGGCTTCTTATAACCTAATAATTATAGTACCACTGTTGATAATCTACACTATGACATCACCGCAATCATCAAAGCAGTAAATGCATGTAAAAAAAATCTCCTTGCAAACAGAAACTGAATGCCAGGATTGCTCAACATCTACGAGGTTATAAGTACTTAAATATATTACAAATTAGAGTAAAATAAAGCTTTTGAAATCTCAAGTGTGATGAGTTTTCAGAGTCCATTTCTGGCTTGCGTATATTTCAGGCTATACTGAAAATCCACTCGATTCGTTCAGCACACCCAGGCAGTCAGTAGATACAAGCAGAGAATGCTAGAGATGAGCCTTAACATTCATCTTTGATCCCAAGGACATTCTCTCATTGCCAAGAAATGACAGAGGCATGTGAAGAAAGACCTTAGTTTGCAATATCCGAGACATCAAAGTCTTTCTCATTATGCTACTCTGAAATGGAAAATGAACATGCCCGGGTCTAAGAGTCAAAACACAGACCAAAACACAGGCCTGGGTCACATCCCAAGCCTGGCTCCTGACTTGGGACAGTTACTTGAACTCTGAGCTGCAGACTGAAAATAGAGATGGTAATAGTTCCTAACCCAGAGCTCCATATAAGGATGAAATCTTATGTGTAAGTCTGACATGTAGATAATTATCAATCAAAACTGACCTGTGCGTGGTTTCCCTACTATGACCTCTAGTTAGTTGAAAAGAAGGAAGGCAGTGGTCACATGATATTCCTTCTTATTTCATTTGTATTTCCCACCACAGATACATGGTTCTGAGGACAGAGGCCTTTACACCCCTAAGCTTCTTCAACCAATCCACTAAGGAGGAACTTTTCCCTACTCAACTACTCTGAAGATTGTGAGAAATTAATAGTACAATCAGAGGAAAAACCATGACCTATCTTATTGATGAAGCTAGGTTTAGAAAGGTTATGGGGAGAACAGTCAAATAGATCTGGAAAAAAAACACATCATCTAAAATTGAAAATACTTACCGACTCGATTTCAGGCAGCAGATAAGTATTTGGATGAAGGCAGCAAACCATTCATGCTGTCTGCAGACAGATTATTCCCACTGTTAACAAGCATTGCTGCTTGAGGGGTGGCCTGGACCTCCAGTCTGAGGGCAAAGGTGAGAATAGACCACTGCAAACCTTCGGTGTTTTAAGCTGAGCTGTGAGTATTGATTCCCAATGAAGAGCACCAGAAGCAGTGAGTGATTTCTGTAGAGTCCCAGGACATCTTCCAGAACCCAGGCAGAGTAGAGAAGACAAGAATGCCTCTTTCCCATGATGGATCTGGAAATAAGAGGTTCCTGGTAAGTCTCCAAGAAGCTATCAAAGCACTTTGCCTGTGATGTAAGGGCATTTGGACACCTGCCACACTCGGG
>LOJH01002922.1:25268-40813 GCA_001685095.1 Ellobius talpinus
ACATTAGGAGAACACAGAAAAGCAGTGAGCAAAGTCATTATGGGATTGCGGGATCGCCCCTGCCCCCAAAGACGAGTGAGGTTGAGGGGGAAGAGGCTTTGAAGTAGGTGGAACATGGAAGTTTTCCTCTCAGCCTTGTTGTTTTAACCCTAGGAAACAAATAAAGCTATTTGATACTACACAAAAGGCAGAAGGGTCTGGGATTTCATCCAGGAATGAAAAGAAAGACTCCTAAAGATACGGTCTGAAGGCACAGTTAACGACAGAGACTTTTCAAACGAGAAACTGTTTTCTTTCGTTGGTGTTATTTTTTTAACTATCATAAAATTTGATCCCCTTCTGATCTACAATATGATTTCTTACAGATGGATTCCATTATGGGATGGGTCATCCAGCTAGGGAGGGTGAATTGCTTCAGCTACTGTTTGAGTGAACACATTACGCGTCTCTCTTAGCTTCTGCAAGAATACAGTGTAGTGATCATGTTCCCCCATTCAACTGAAATTTTGACCAGCCCTGGCCCCCGGGTCTACTGCCTCAGCCTCTTGGAACCACCATTCTAGTCTGCCCCGGTGAGTTCCACATGTGAATAAGACCACGTGGTATTTGTAATACAAGCCAGGCTTACTTCACTTAATGCAATGTTATTGACCATTATTCACATCACAAATGACAAGGCTTCCTTCTTTACATGACTGAATAATATTCTTTGTATGAGAAGATATGTGCACGTGCATCTATCACCTTTGATTCATCCATCTGTAGATAGACGCTAATCATGATCCCATGTCCTGCCTGTGGTGAAGGGCTACACAGAGAACACAGATGATGTCTTTTTGATGTATTGTTTTCATTTCCCTCTGAGATAAGTGCACTCAGTAGTGGAATTTATGATTTATGTGGTAGCTCTAGTTTTAGTTCTTAAGAAACCTCAAAGTTGTTTTGCACCATGATTGTGATGGTTTATACTACCACCGACAGTATACAAGGATCTCTTTTCTGCAGCTCTTTACCTTAACTTGTTATCTTTTGTCTTATTGGAAACAGGTATAACTCGTGGTTGAGGTTTGCATTTATCCAGTGATTAGTGATGGTGAACTTTCTTCACATATCTTTTAGCTGTCTATATGTCTTGCTTTGAGAGATGTCATGTCATGTACTATGGCCACTTATTTATTATTTCTTAAAATTATTTTTGTTCACGTATATGTATGAGTGTGTGTGTGTGTGGTGTGCATGCGTGTAGTGTGTGTGTGCATGCGTGTGTGTGTGATGTGTGTGTGTGGGATTGCTGAACATATGCATGCACAGGTGTATATACTCTTACACGTGCATCACTCTCTACCTTACTCTGGAGCTAGGTTAGTGGCCAGTGGACCCCGTGTCTTTGTTTCCAACAGTGCTGGAGTTGGAGGTACACATATGACCACACCCAGCTTTTCTGTGGGTGCTAGAGATTTTAACTCAGGTCCTCAAGCTTATGAAGTTTGTACTCTTACCCATTGACCCCTCTGTGCAGTTCCTCCTCACTTCTTTAATTGACACATTACTCTGAGAATGTATGAACTAAAATATAAAATTTTATTTCATGTATCTATGGAATAATGACAGATTTAGGCTAGTTAGCATATCTGTCACCTTAATTTTTATCATTTTCTATGATGAGTACACAATCTTTAACTATTTTAGATACGCAATAGACGTTATGTGAAGCACAAGAACTCAGGTCTGGACAGACTACAGACAAACACATACTGGTCCATATGTAGAACCTTAATGACTAATCTCATTGAATTTAACAGTGAAATATCGAGAGGTTGAGGAAAGAGTGGAAAGAGATTGGTCAGTCGGTCCTAAGTGACTTAACTCTGAAGGATACCTTCTGATGCTCTGTGGCACAGAAACTAGGTATAGTAACCACCACAGTTTACCTCTACTTTAGTCAGGCTATTTATTTTCTTACCATTGAGTTGAATTCCTTAAATATTGTAGTTGTTAATCGTATATCAAGATGCATGATTTGAAAATACTCTCACCTGTTCTATGGGTTTTCTCTCTGCATCCTATTGGTTTTCCTTTACACAGACATTTTTAATGCAATCCTATTTGTCTAATTTTGCTTTTACTTCTTCAGACTTGGGTATGTAGAATTAACTTAAGTGCCAACTGGTAGATAAATGGATAATGGGATATATATTATATAATGTATACGCAGAAGACACACACATGTGCGCATGCATGCACACACATACTATGATTCACTCTCAGTTATTATGAAATATGAAGAGTACAGTGTGGTTTCATATTTGGTATCTTACAAAGTTGAAACCATGGACAGAGAGAATAGTGGGTCCTGGACACTGACATGGGAGTGAGAAATGGGAAAAGGCTCGTTGAAGGGCATAAAGTTTCAGTTACAAAGGAGTCAATTCTAGAGACTTCTTGTACAGACTGTGACTATAGTTACTAATGAAATATGTGGTTGAAAACTGCTAGTAATGCATCTTAAATATCATCTACATGAGTGAAAATAAGCATATGAGATGGTGGATATGTTAAATGAACTTGACTTAGTCATACACATAAATCAGGACATTAGCTTACATAGTACAAAAATATGTGGTTTTCAATCTTTGTTGTTTTCATTTTATTTTTAATTTAAATAACCTGTTTTAAGATTTATTTTACATGCCAACCAGTTTCCCCTTCCTATTCTCCTCCCTTGTTCCCCCCTTTCTCATCTATCCCCCTCCCTGTCCATCCCTCCTCCATCTCTATTGAGAAAGGGACAGGCCTCTATGTGGTTTTTAATTTGTGAACTAAGCCTTAATAAAGATGAAAATAAAACAAGCAACCAAACAAGTAAAAAAGAATACAAGGCCAGCTCAGCAGATAAAGGTGCTTGCTGTGCAGACTTAGCAACCTGAGTTCAAGCCCCAGAGGTCACCTAAAAGTGAAAGGAGAAAACTGACTCCTCCAAGTTGTCCTGTGACCACACGTGCTTCATGGTACATGCACACCCTCACATATCATGCACATACACAATAGTAAATATACACACAAATGATACTTCACTGCCTCAGACGTGGGTTGTCAGCGCCAACTCTCAATTCACTAACCTAGGTCACTTTGCTGAAAGGTTTAAAGAAATAACTTCATTTCTCCACGTTGAATAATAATGATTCTTATTATTTAAAAACATTGTTTCATTTATATCATTTCAAATGTGGATGAAGATTGAGAAGATACTTTGCTTTGATAATTTTAAATTACCCAAAGTGTGGAAAACACTGTCCTGTTTAATTGTAGCCGTTCAAGAGTCCAATGTCCTTAATTAAACACCACATGTGACGATAGCTCCTGGTGTTTTAGTGGAAATTGTGGTACAAATCAGTAGAGACTACTTCCCTGTGTAGTGCCTAATTACAGAAGAGATGCTCTTTAGGAATCCGTGAGGTGCTCAGGACCGGAGGAAGACCATAGGCAGAGTGCTGCCTCACTAAGAGTCCCATTGTCTAGCCCGTAAGTAGCAATCAGGTAGCAGTCTGAATCCTCCATCATTCAGAGTGAACACTTTCTACATGGAGCTTCAAAAGTCTTGGCCCTGGAATTGTTATCTTGTCAATCATTCAGCTACTGGCTATCTCACAAGAAGGTGAATAAGCAAAGTTCCTTTGCAGTCAAGTGACACAGGCAAACCCCTGTCATTCTTTTCTTCACTGAAGTGACCTTCCTTCGTGCACAGCCAGGGACACAATGACAACACTGGGCAGTAAATGTGGCTGGTTCTTTCTCTAATGGAGCTATCATGAAGTTGCAATCATGTAAAATGCTCCTGGCATAATGAAAAATATATAAAGGAACTTAAGTGCTCTCATTCTGTTTCTTGTTAAGACAAATGAATTACCTCAGTGGAATGAAGCAAAGGATTGAGTGTAGTACAGCCTGCATGGCAGGTTAATTAAGTTTGTTTGTTCTCAGGAGAAGGATGCGTTGTCACGTGGCAAAGGACCAGGAAGTTTGCAGCTCTCCAAGCCAGTTTCAGCCGTGATCCTGTGCTCCAAAAACACTGAAGTTCTCAGAGCCCAGTTAGTGGCTAAGAAGTTTCATGATATCAGACTTCACGACTCCAGCATGACAATTGCCCTATGTTCTAGAGCGCCTGTAACAGTGGCCTGTCTAGCGCAGACACTGATTTCTCTTTTCTTCTATGCCAGTATTGAGTACAAGTTGCTTAATCACATTAACTTCTTCAAAGAACAAAAACTTTATTTCACTGACACTTCAATGTGTCATTGATTTCTGATGTTTTTACTATTTCTCCCATCTGCTTGATCTGCATTTATTTTATTCTTCTATTTTTCAATTCCTGATCTTAAATTATGAAATTAACATGTTTCCTTTACTTCCCCATCTTCCTCTTTTTCTTTCTTCCTCTCTCCTCTCTTTCCTGCTCATTCTGAGGATTGAGCCAGGGTTTCCTGCTTGTATACACACCCTCTTTATCCACAAAGCCTAACATTTTCCTCTTTTCCAGTGAGGGTATTTAATACTATAGATTCCTTGTTAGCAATTTTTGACTATGTTCTTCACTTTTGTATTGTCATGAAATATGCATAATGTAAAATGTATGGCTTTAGTTGTCTTAAGCTCAGACTGTGGATCTGTGTGTTTCATCTCATCCAGCTGAAGCAGTGTGCCCATTGGACTCTGATTTCCTGTTTCTACATTCACACCCTGGCTGTCGCCATTCCATTCTATTATGCTGACCACTGTTAAGTGCCTCATAGAAATGGGATTATCCAATGTGTGTCCTTTCATTGCCAGTGGCTTTCATTTAGTATATCTTCCTGGACCATCCACTTTGTGAAAAAGACTCCAATCCCCTTTCTTTTCCCAGCAGAGTAATATTCTGTGATGCATACCACATTTTCTCCATTCTTAAGCTGGCTCCCATTTTTTGGCAGACTGTAAATCCTACCACTAAGAACATGGGTGAACAAATCATCCTTCATCCCCAGTCCTGGGTCTTTGAGGTGTATCTCTTGGAAAAGAATTGATGGATCGTATGGCAATTTAAATTTTAATGATTTAAGGAACAGTCCTTCAATTGTGCAGTAGCTGCATCCTTTTATAGCCCCTCAGCGTTCCTTGTGGGGTCTGATTGCCTCATCTCTCTCACACTTACTTTCTCCCCGTTTGCCAATCTCCAGCCTCACAGGTGGGAAGTGGTGCATTATTTTGGTTTTGATTGTCATTTCTCTGGTGAGTGATGACGCTCAGCACGCTTTCCCACAGCTGCCGGCCTCCTGTGTCTCTTTTCCACACACGTGTCTCCTTAAGTCCTTTGCTCAGTGAGTTTTCAACTATTAAGCTTGTCTTACAAATTTTAATTTAGAAACGCACTGTTTCACTTTCAGATGCGTGGGACTTCCCTGTTATTTTTATGTATGTATTCTAACCTTTATATTGTCAGTGAATTCACCCTGTGCAATTTTAAATCTTTTAAGTCTTGGGAAAGCTTCAGTGACTAAGTTATGACATATGATACAAGATTCAGGGGCACTTGAACTTTTTTACTTAGACTTTGCCAAACACGGTACATACTTTAAATGTCAGCCACTCACTGCTGGCTGCCAGTGTTGTCCAGTTCTCTCATACACCTCCTTGGTTTTCTGTCCACATGTCTCTGGCAATGGACATTTACTTTTCCAACTTCAGTTCTAGATTTGTGTGTTTCTCCTTAGTTTTTTGAGTCTCTTGACACAGTGTTTTAACTCTATTATTTGATACATTTATATGTTGAATTTAACACAAAATCCCCCTCCCAATTCCTTGACTGGACTTACTTGGACACCCTTATGCTTCTCGAATGCGAAGATAAATTTTGCAAACAATTTTGAGGCTTACATTTCAGGTTTTACTGAGGCTTCTTAATGAGCATGAACATTGGATATACCACAACCAGATTCCTACCTGCAACAATAGAAGTGGCTGCTCAGCCCACCTGCAAATCTGACAAAGAATTTGGTCACCTACATGAAGAGGAGATCTCTAGATGAGTCATGTCATCACGTAACCTCCTAGGCATTAATGTTTTAACCCCTATTCAGAGAAGTCATTACTTAATTGAATCATCTAGCTTATTAATATACACTTTTGTTCTGAATTATTATAGTAGTTTTATAAACTGAATTCTAGAACACCCCCTCCATAACAATGACCACCTTGGCAATACAAAGGAATAAGATTTTTTTTCACAACTAAGATTTAAAAAGCAGGTACATAGGAATTCTACATAATTATATATGTCAGGCATCCCATCTAAGTCAAAGAGATTTTAGGGAGTTCTTGTAAGGAATTAATTTTATAAGGCACTATTTCTTCCTTAAATAATTTTGAGTTTCATCATAATCTTGATATCTGAAATTATGAATGGACACGTTTGAAAATCATTAAAATAATCCAGGGAGAAAAGAAAGCAGACTCAAACAGATTAGTGAACATTTCTCAAGGCTAATGAGCTCAGTGCTATCAGATATTTTACATTGTAAGTAAATAATCCCAAAATTAAGCTGCTGACAGAAGAACCAAAATCCAGAGAAACAGGAGAGAGAACTTGGGAAAGGAGAAATTACATCAAACAAAAATGAAACTAATACAAATAAAATAATACAAATATAATATACATGATGATTATAAATGCATGTCTATAAGTCAGCTAGGGTTCCTTAGTGTAATGCCATATACTGGATGCTTTATACAAGAGAAAATTACTTTTTCATGATTCTCAATCCTGGGAAGACCAAGGCTAAGATGCTGGTGGTACCTGGGGAGCTCTCTCCTGGCCTACAGTTGACCTTCAGTGATGGACAGACCTCTGTTGTCTGTTAATGTCCCTTAGGAGCACCAGCCCTATCAGACTTGTGTTCCATTTTTAGGACCCCATTTAACCTTAACAAGACCTCTCTAACCCTTGTCTCTAATATAATTACAAAGGAGTCAGACGTCTAACATATAAATGGGAAAATGGGTGATACAGTCTACGGAAACCAGGCTGTGTGAAAAATTTAATGTAAGATATATTAGACTGATCAGATCGATCAACTATGAATAAGTTAGCTTGGTTTCATATATTAAGACGTAAAAATCTTTCTGTGGCTCTTTATAAATAGGGTATGCAAAATGCCTCCATATTCAACATTATTAAACTCAATATTGTTCATGTATCTTTTTGCACATACATTTCTATGTATTTTCTGTAAGAGAATGTAAATATATATATATATATATCTCACGATCATTATCCTTCTGCTACCTGCCTTATTTTGTTTCTGTTGAATTTGTCTACAGAAAGGATGGAAGAAGAGAGAACTGAGGATGGAGGGAGTGCAACTATCATGCCTCTCCTCAGAAGAAAAATTGCCATTTGGCTTGTTTTTCTCCCAAGTCTCCAAGCTGAGTTAAAAAGCATTTGATTATATTTTAAAATGATTTTTACTTCTTCACCATCTTTCTCACCCACAAAGATTAAACATATAGCCACAGCAATGACTCTATCAAATTTCATCTGCTTCTGGTGGTTCATGGAAGTCCACTCTAGTTCCTTTCAATGGCTGGTGTACATCCTCGGTTCTCAGAAAGATTTTAAGGTGTTATTGTCAATGGGCTTTGTGAGGAGTTTACAGAAAAATGTACTGAGAACTTTATATTCCTGATCAATTTAGTTTCTCTTTAATGTTTCTACTACAGCTCTAGGAGAAGGAGAACTCTCTCCCAGTGTGACCTTGTGTGTTCATTATCGCTTTCACAAGTCAGATCAACACTGCCTCCTAATTGTCCTTGCTGTGTTGTCCACTTTTTATCCTTAGCCTCCTGTCGCTCATTAAGCCATGGCTCCCATGCATTAAGTTCACAGGATGGAACAAATGAATGACCTCACGGAAATTTTTTCCCTCATGTCTCTTAGTCTTGTCTGATAGCCTTTCAGGATGTGTGCCCTTGACACACTTTAATGCCAAGGTAAATTTTAATGAGCAATTAATCATCTTTGCTCAACTCCCCATTTGCCCTGCACATTAATTTTGTGTCAAGAATCATAGTATTTCCTATGAAAACTTCGTCTCTCTTCTTTCTCTCATGACTTTTGGCCTTTGTGAAACTCTAAAGCCACACCAAAGGCAAAGCACGGAGACAGCAGTTCTAGGGGAAAAAAAGAAACAGAAACAGAATACAGCATCCACTCCACTGCTTGTCTTACCTGACATCACACCACCAATAAAGTTTTCCTCCTAATTGATTTCTACCTTTTATACTAAATCCTACAAACTCTACAAGTTGAGTGGCATTGGAGCATAGTGACCAAAAAGAAACAGAGAAAAAGCCATTAGAATCAGATAAACAAAATCTGGTTTTGTCTATCACTTCACTTACGTCTATTATCCCCGAGCTTCAACTCTGCCTGTCGTGTGGAACTCTATGCCTAATCTAATGCCTAGCACGGAGCTACTTTCCTTCTCAATGCTGAGTTTGGAGTTGGTGCAAGGTATTTTGTTTGGAAAAGTGACTATTAACTTCCTTGTCTTATCCATGCTAATTATGTGACATACAGCTAATTGCTGGAAACATGATGATATTAGGCACTTAACTTGCTGGAACATCATCCCAGTGAATAGATAAAGAAAGGCTTAAAGTGGGAACCAGAAAAAGACATGTGGGAATTTATGAGGCCGTTGTGGTTAGCTTATTTTAAATCTAATACAAGATCCCAGTAAAGATGCAGAGATGGTTTGTGTTGGAACCCTGCAGATTGAGGATATCCCTCTCAGCATGCGAACAGACAATAGCTGACCTAACCTAGGCACTTTCTGCGTGTTAGTCAGGGTTTTAAGGACAATCACTAGGTAGGTATTGATCATTGATCAAATCCCAGCAGGTCACAGTAGTGATTCCCCCTACTAAGGTCCTCCCAAGATGGAGGCTAACTGGAGAGTGACCTAAGAGGGGCTATTCGGCTAGAAGAATGCTAGCAAGATGCAGCAGAGTCTGGTAGGTGTTGTGTCACGAGTGGACAAAAAACTAGGTGTGAGGAATAAGGAATCAACAAATGTAAATTCAGCCACAGGAGGCTTAACTCCAAGCCTCCTCAGTTAGAAAACTCCCTATGTGAAGTCCTCCACAGTGAAGTGATTGTGACTGTCACTCATAATTTTATTTGTCCTGCTCAAGGTTGAGAACCATGCTATTTGTTAATAAATTAGCAAAAAGAATCTGCCTCTCTCCCTGATGAGAAGTTAGGCAAACCAAGGTTCACAGCCACTGGCAATGAAATATAAATATAAATGAAATAAAATCTCTCACAGTTTTAACTAGATTCAAGGCAGGCAATAAAAAAGTGTCTTCCCGATTCCTCCTACATGTAGTACATGTGGGAAAGCCCACAATAGTACATTGGTGAAAGACAGTAATATATCTGTAAATCTCACACAACGCTGTCACTGAACCCCAACAATTTTAACCCACCTCAGAATGACTCGGAATGCTCCCTTAACGTGTAAGTTCTGGTCACCCTCAGAGGGACTATATGCAAACTTCTTGGGGGGTGTTCCTGGGATGTAAATTTTTTGTACCTATTCTGTGTAATCCCCTCAAACACTGTGGTCTGAGCACTCTTTCATTTATTCTGTGAACCAAACTGTTTCAGCTCTCACTGCTTCTTCCTAGACCCTGTCCCGAAATACATCATTTTTATAGTCTTCTCACCATAGGCTAGACATACATTTATACTCTGTTTAAATGATTTACAAAAATATTCCTGTTGCTAGTCTTTCTAATAGTCATTTTATTGGTTGCATATTATTTTATTGTGATATAAAGCGTATTCTGTTACTCAATTAATCATTACAATTATTTTGTCTCAAAAATTTTTTTAAATCTACGTTTTGGGTTAAAAATGATAAAGTTCTACAAAATGGGCTTCCTGGGTCAATGATTTGGCCCCAATTTTTTAACAATCAGAATCAAATATATGTATAATGTCCATAAAAGTCAGCAGTTTTCACTTCACACTCTTAAAATAAAGCATAAAAACTAAAGTATTTTCCATCTGAAAGGTATTTAGCCAGGTATAGAGAGAATAGGGTCTGGGTGAGGACAAGAGATATTCAAACCCAGAGGGTGCCACAGTGTAAGGGTAGCTTTCTGTGGACAGAGAGAACAAAACTCCTCCTAGATGTATGAGTCCAAACGAAACCTCATGATGGACCAGTTACCCAGAAGTCAATGATGATGTGTGGTACTTCAATCTCACCAAGACATCACATCTCATATTTTCATGAACTTGAAAAAAATCTGTATCCTCCATATTCTCATCAGTGTTCAAGCTTCTGATCCTGACTGTGTCTACCTGCGTTCCTAGCTATAGTCACAATGATCACCTTGGATTTCCACTCTATTTACTGATAGGTTAACACCTATCAGTAAATGTTAGTTACTAAATGTTAGTTAGGGCTTGCTACATAAACTTTCTGTTAGCTCCTTACTCCTATTACCTGCTCCTTGGCTTCATCTAACTCAGCTTTGAAAAGTTGGAAGCAGCAATCCCCTTTCAGTAATGTATTGTAAATTGTTGCTTCTTGTTTGGATTTGGATTTGGATTTTAAAGTAATTATATTTTTATATTGAGATGTGTTCAAAAACTTACAAGTATTTCTCTTTTCCCCATGATTTATTTCTTTACTGTTCTTAAAATTAGAAAGGCATACTCAAATAAATACAGGATAAATATTAATCTATTATTTAAAGATCCTATTTTTGGTTTTAATTATGTCTCTATGTGTCTGTGGGTGTGTTTGTAGATGAATATATCGAGCATACAGAGGTCAGAAGGGAGCATCAGATTCTCTGATGCTGGTGTTATGATTGTGGATTGTCAACTATGCGTGGTGGAAACTGATCTGCACCCCTCTGTTGATACTAGACTCATAAAGCAACTGGAGAAAAATTGCTTCCTTTAAGAGTGTCTCTAGCTGAAGTTATTCCTTCTACATACATTTTTCAAAATTTACTGCAAAAGTCAACTCTATCTGAGAATTTCCTTGTTAGGGTATTTTGAATGACAGATTCAGTATGTTTATTAGATGTCCATGATCTTGCATACTCTAATAATGAGTCTTGAATTTGATTCCAAGACTAGTTTGAGGCTACTGAAGTTTCACATGGGAAGGACTAGTAATTTGACCAGAGTTAACAGCTGTTGTGTTACTAACACATTGGGGAAGACACAACGACAACACAGTGACAGAGAACCAGTGATAAGGTTGAGTGTGTGTGTGTGTCTGTGTTGTGACTGTTGTTGTTACTATTGCTGTTGTGTATGTGTTCAGGTGATCTTATGTACATGTGTTTCTGTAGCACTGCAGTTTGTTTTATGATTCTGAAGGCTTAAGATAGAGTTTGGAGTCCAAATACAGTTTCTAACAATTTACTTCAGTTGAACTTTGAATGGTAAATCTTTCATACCAAGATGTGAATTGAGTGAATAAAAGAAACAATTCTATAGCTATCAGTTCTATTTTTTTAATTATAAACTGATTGGCCTAGTAGCCAGGCTTATTAACTCTTGTAACTTATATTAGCCCATTATTATTATCTTTGTTAGCCCCGTGGCTCAGTACCTTATTCGGCAAGGCAGTCACATCTTGCTTCCTCTGAATCTGGGTCACAACTGCAGACTGAGCTTTCCTCTTCCCAGAATTCCCCTGTTCTCATTGCCCCACCTCTATTTCCTGTCTGGTCACCCTGCCTATATTTCCTGCCTGGCTCCTGGCTAATAAACATTTTATTAAAAAATAATACAAGTTCTTGACTCCCTTGCAAAATCTGGTTATGGAATATGGAATACAGTGAGATAAAAGCCTGCTTCCTAAACTGGTTCTCTTTCTTTGAGTTTCCAATCTCTCCCTAAACTCTCCAAGCTTTCAAATCCTCCACAGGCCTCAGGATGACCTGAGGATGACACACAGGAGAGGCGATGATCCTTGGATTTACTCCCTTCATATAAAGCTCTCCAAATGCAAGCCCTGCTAGTTAGAGAAACCAATTAGAACCCCTGAGGCCACAGGTGTACAGGGCTGGAAGTTCAGACACAGCTTTGAACATCTAAGTATCATGATTTAAAAAGATGCCCAGTGATGGTCACTAATACATTGTGCAAAGCCAGGTTCCTTCATTGTGATGCCATTAGATGAAGCCATGTGTTCCTGTAGCCAGTCACAGTCACCCCTGATTAAAACAAACAAAAAACAAAAGGGAAAAGCCACATCCTTCTTTTTCAAGAACTTAACTGCTGTTGTACAGAACAGGTTAGAAACATGTCTTTCTCTACCTGGGAAATAATTAATGTTATTGAGAATAAAACCCTATCATTACCTTAATGAATGAATCCTTAAGATCAATTATTTGGGAAGCCATAATCAAACTAGTCTAGTGATTTCAGCCTTGTTCCAGAAGGGATCAAAAGCAGTAACCATATTCTTTCTTGATCTGTATTAATTAAAAACAAAATGCTTAAAATACTGCTTACAAGTGTGTGTGTGTGTGTGTATGTGTGTGTGTGTGCGATGATGATGATGTTTAATGAAGTGTTCTGTCCTGAGAGCTCTACTAAGCCAGGAAGAGACCAGTTTCTGTCTTGAACTCTTCCATGTAGAGTTAAGCTTAATTATATTGTAATTGTATTGGAAACACAAGCAGAGTTTGCTCTTGCAGAAACAGCAGGACGGTGCTGCATCTCTGTGGGGTGCAAGGTGGATGAGAAACTTCCTCCAAACTGTGCAGCAAACTGTGATGGAGAAAAAGAGTGAGAAGCCACACTATACTACTGTGTATTGAACTTTAATTTTCATGTTTTAAAAAAATCAACTTTATACATGTAAATATGCATTGTCTTACTGTTAATTTTCATGGACATTTTAATAAAAGAACATCATTAAAGCATGCAGCAAATGAACTTGGGGTTTGAGAGAAATTTGCCTGTAGGCACAATCCCAGGGTGTCATGGGAAATTGGTTTTCTCATTTAACTTAAATTTAAAAATGTAGTTTGTAGAGAAACTCAGTAGAAGAACGTGTCTCATTAACTGGAGCATCCAATGGGACTGAGTTATGGCCTCCTAAGGCAGACATAAATACAGATTGATTCAATCACTAATTTGAAGATTCATAGTGTGATTATTTCTTTCTTTGAATTTAACGGAGGTCATTGAAGTCTCCAAAACTGTATTCCCGAAGATTATAAATACAGTCAACTAGGGAGCACATATTTTTAGGAAAGTATTTTATAAACGCTCACATGTACTAGGAATCTGACTGTGCTAATGGTACACATTACTTTCCATTCATTAATTTTGCTTTCTGCTATCCACTGGAATCCTGTGTCTTTCTCCATTTAAATTCTTTCCACCATCCTCTGCTTCTCAATTTTCCAAGAAATATTTATTGAGTATATACTCAATATTAAAACTATTATCCAAGACATTCATTTTCTCTCTTAATCATAATTAACTACTCAGGGCTATTATTATACCCATTTTTAAAATGGAAGCATTGGTATTCACAAAGTTTAAAGCAAATGGTCATGTAATTTTATCTTTCTCTTTGGCATTGTTCTTTAGTTTAGACCAATCCCCTTGTCCCAACAGTGTTCTTCCTAGGATACCTTCTCCCCACACTTATATTTTACCCAAATATATTCTCATATTTGAACATTCGCCTTCACATTTCCTGTTACCATCACATCCTTACCTGTAAAGTAAAATAATCCATCATATTGATCTACTCACATCTTCTCTATTTGCTTCTGTAAAATACAAAGCATTTAGGAGATAACACATAAAGGAAATGATTGACAAAATATTTATCATGGCACAAGCATGCTTATGAATATCTACTGATATGTAAGAATATATGAAATACATATTTAATGTGAAAATAATATTGTATATTACGTACCTTTCCTAAAAAATCTATTGATCCTCAGCACTTGTTAAAACCATGTACTGGTTGTTCTATGGCCCCTTCAGCATGTCTCACTTCCAAACTAGACTATAATGGATTAGCTTTCTTAAAAGTCAATTCTAATTCTGCAGTCTTTTACTTAAATACTTTTAATGGCTCCCTGCTTCTTACTAGGTAAACTGGTAGATTAGTACTTTGCTTTTCAAGTTTCTTTTGTGCGGACCTGTATTCGCAAACTCCATTTTAAAGAAGGGGCTTCATTTAAGCCATATAATAAGCTGGGGGGAAGATCTCAGCTCCAGAAATGTAGAGCGATAACAGAAATTTGAACAGATACCCTAAAAATTAATCAATTAAAGAGCTAAGGAGCAGGACCATAAAATTTAACGAGGTCCGGATGTTCCCAGGAGGCATTCTGTCCTTGAAGATATCTTGTCAGTTTTTAATGGCTCTTTGTTATGTTTTCAAGCCCTGAAACTGACCAATGGTTTCAGAAACTACCTTTCCCAAACTCAACACAAACTCCTCTGATTACAACGTTTCCCCTTTAATAGTTCTACCCTCCCAAGGCTTCCCGCCACACTTTCCTCATGCTGGGATGCTGGAAAGGTGTTGGTCCAAACCTCAGTTTGAATATTAAAAAATTCTCATGTAGGAGAGGCAGGGAGGGGAGCAGAGAAAAGTGAGCTCAATAAAAAAATCAATAAAAAAATAAAACCCTCATGTAATTTGCATTGGAAATCCAGCTCCATGATTTCATTTGGGAACCAGAAACTTGGGCATAACACTTTCTAAACCCAATTTCATAATACTTCTCTATCTCTTAAATGTAGCACAATTAATAAGGAGACAGATATCGGGGTTCAGCCTGAAGATCAGAAAAGCAAAGCAGTGAAGTCCTTAGAGGGCTTTTACCTCCATGAAATCTTCAGACTGAAATAGGGTGAGTTCTTGTCTCATCCTGCCTTATGTTCCTCTCTTGTGCTGGGATTAGAGGTGCGCACCACCACCACCCAGCCTCTATGGCTAATTAATGTGGCAGCTGAGATTAAACGTGTGCGCAACCATTGCCTGGCCTGTATGGCTGACTGGTGTGGCTGCTTTGCACTGGCCTTCAGGCCAACTTTATTAAAATACAAATGAAATATCACTACCCTTAAATAAAAATAGAAAAGAGTATTTACTAATTATTTGCTATAAGCAAACTCTTTACACACTTTGTGATCATACTGGGATATAAATGCCAATATGATCCCATTTCACAGATGAGAAAACAGAAATAGAAAATGTGGCGTATGTGTATATTTTTTTCAGTATATCTGATGCTCCATCCAGACAGATCTGGGTGGTCTGTCATAATAAGTACCAAGCAAAATGAGTACTAAACGTGTTGACACCGTTCACAGTTCATCCACCTCCAGCACTTACCGCCTGGTATGTTTCTCGCATCATAATCCTACTTAATAAACACTACCATCAGATTGTCTGTGGATTCCAGTCTTCCTACCCACTGCTAAGTTTTCAGAGCAC
>LOJH01002923.1:0-15694 GCA_001685095.1 Ellobius talpinus
ATAACTATCCTTCCTCTATTCTAACCTTCCCAACCCCCGAATCCCTCCCCATCACCGGTGTGGCTGAGAAGACGGCTCAGCAGTTACGAGTCCTTGACACTCTCCCATAGGATCCGAGCTCTATTTGCAGCAACCGGGTTGAACAGCTCCCAGCCACTTGCAACTCTAGCTCCAGGGTCTGCTGTTCTGGCCTCTCCTGTGCTTGCCCACACGTGGTATACACTGATGTAGACAGACACACACACATTGATGAAAACAGGGCTTTAGAAATAGTTGCAGGTGATTTGTATATATGTCTATAAGTAACTGTGATCATTTGGCACTGACCAAGAGGAAGTAAGAATTCCAAGGTAGGGTTATAGGAACAAGCCCCCCCCTCAACTGAACACTCTCCCACCGCAAACTGCCTCATTAAGATTGCCCCTCTCAATCGGAGGCGATTAGGAGTTACCAGGACAAAGAGCAGCATTAGGCCCCACTGTTCTCGTCCTGTGAAGTTACAGTGTGGTTGCTATGGAATTTTAGTGTTTGGTGTTTTGTTTTATTCCTAGATGGGGGTTGTTTTGTGCTTTTGTGTGGGAAGTATTTTCAAACTAGTAAAGGAGCGGTATTTCTGTAGGGTGGGGCCTATTTCAGCAGGTCCCTACCACAGCTTCCATGGAAGAAGATAAAGGATAAGATCATTATAAATCAGTATAAAGATTCCTATCCCCCCATGTCAGTACCACAGGATTGAACTTAGGGGCTCACACATTCTATAGATAAGCACTCTACCATTGAGTCATATCCTTGGTTTTTGTTTTTATTTGATTTATGTTCTCCTCCCCACCATCATATATATACTTATACATACAAATGTATGTGAGGGAGAGAGAGTTGGGAGGTGGGTATGCACATACGTAGAATCTCATGTAGCATCGGTTGTTCTAAAGCTCCCCTTGTACCTGAAGATGACCTTGCGTTCCTCCACCTCCCCAGTGCCCCCGTGCCTAGTTGATGCTATGCTGGAGGTCAAACACAGGCCTTATGCACCATGCAGAAGGTGAGCACTCTGTCAACTGAACCACTTCTCCAGAACCAAATGTTCTTGTAGAGGGAGAAAGAGCTGCCCATTTCCAACGTCCATCATTTATAACAATTTTTATGTATTTGGTTTTTGCAGTGGTGGGGGTTAGACATGGGACCTCACACATTCTAGACAATGCTCTACTTCTGAGCTATGTTCTGACACCTTTTTATTTTTTATTTTGAGACATGTTCTTGTCAGCCTCAGTTAGCTTTGAACGTGCACACTTATAGAATTGTTGTGAATAGAAACTTCAGAAACTAGGCCCAGTTCCTAACTTGCAGTTCTATCTCACTATTATTATCATTATTTACCTAAAATGTGTGTGTGTGTGTTTGTCTTAGCATTACTGTTGCTGTGATGAAACACCGTGACCAAAGCAACTTCAGTAGCAGTGGGTTTGCTTCACTCACGGTTACATTTAACAGTTCATCGTCAAAAGCAGTGAGAGTAGGAACTCAATGGCAGGAACCTGAATGCAGAAGCTGATCCAGATGCCATGGAGGATGCTGCTTACTGACTTGCTTACACAGCTTGCTCAGACTACTTTCTTATAGAACCCAGGACCATCAGCCCAGGGATGACCCCTCCCACAATGGGCTGTGCTCTCCCTCATCAGTCACTAGTTAAGAAAATGTCCTACAGCTGCATCTTACAGAGATATTTTCTCACCTAAGCTTCCCTGCTTTCAGAAAACTCTGGCTTGTGTCAGGTTAACAGAACTCTCCAGGACAGTATTCTTCAGCCCTTTAACTCCACACGGTGATGTGTATGTAGAAATGATGCATTTGTGTCTTGTTTCTACTGCTCTATAGTATGCCAGGTTAGGTTTTTTTTTCAGCTGATGATGTTTCCTCCTCTTATGAATGGTGGAAAGTTATCACTCTGATTGGTTTAATAAAAAGCTGAATAGTCATATCTAGGCAGGATTTTCAGCTCTAGGAAGAAGAGCAGAATCACCAGCAGATGGAGAGTAAGCGACATGGATGGAGAAAAGGTAACTTGGTCACGTAATTAAACGTAGATTAAAAGATATGAGTTAATTTAAGTTCTAAGACTTAGTTAGAAATAAGCTTAAGCTACCGGCTGAACTTTAATAATTAATATAGTCTCTCTGTCATTATTGGTGAGCTGGAGGTCCTGAAGAAAAAGATCTGACTACATAAGCATGTGCAATACTTAGACACCAAACATGGAAACAAGGGTGCTAGCTAGGTATGTAGGTCAGAGGTAGAACCCTTGACCTAGCATATGCAAATCCCTGGGTCCCATTGCAGCACCTCACAAAAACATCTTATATGGAATAGAATCCTCCTTTGTTACCCCATGTGGAACTGAGGCTAGTCTGGATGCTTGCATTACAGACATGCACCACCTAGTCTGATACACCTTTTGAGTATGTTTGTAAAATACATGTTAAATGTGAATCTGCTTGCAGCTTGCTGGGTGCACATGCTTTTCCAACATTGATCCTGTGCATGTGGAGTGTGTTCAGGAGGTTCATCTCCCGTTCTTAGAAGGCTATCTGTCCCTCCCATCCTTTCCTTGTGGAGTATGAGGAAAAAGTCAACCTTGTCCCGGTAGCATCTTGTCTTGTAGTTCCAGATGCTTGTGGAGACCCCCATTTCCCTGCGGATGAATGCAGACACTGTTTTAACTCTTTGCTGTGCCATTTCCACATGAGAATAGCAATTTATATCAATAACCAGGTCTGGCAACATCTGCCAAGGTTGTCACACTCAATGATTAAATGGCCATATGTGCCCAAGAACACAGAGACAATTAGGCTGTAATTAGGATTCGCTGTCTCCCCACTGGCCACCCGTTCTACATTTCACTTCGAATAACCTTGCTTTTGTGAACTGATTTGTGAATCAAATTATCCCACTGAGAATGAAGTTTGTGCTGTGATAATACTTTGTAGTCATGGATCTCAGTGCTTTTATAGGGAGCCAGTCAGCAGAAGTCTACACACCTTTCTTCCTTCCCCCTTGATTCTGTTGAGAAAGGCATCCGGGGTGTGATACAGGTTAGAAGCTGCCTTTGGATCCGAAGATGTGGCTCGGTTGTGCTTGTGGAACATATATGAAGCTGTGGGTTTGAGTCTCAGGACTGCATAAACTCAGCATGCAGTCCCAGCATTGGCTAAGTAGGCGTGGATGGATCGCAAGTTCGTTGTCATCCCCAGCCATGGTATGACATGAACTCATGGTATGAGTTCCGAGTCAGCTCAGGAACCACAAAACCATGTGAAATGAACTGGAGTTTGCTTGGTACCACGGCATCCTTGGGAAGCAGTTTTTACCTGGCATCTTCTTTGGCCCCCTTAAGTGTCCCTGTTTCTAGGAAAGGCGAGCACAGGAGACACACAGAACTCCTATTAACACCACAAACAAACTGAGAACACTATCTTAATGCCATATCAAAACACATTTCCAGCGGAAGGAGAAAATCCCTTGTCATTTACTTCCTGAGGTGACAGAGACAGGTGATGATTATGTAAGGACTTGGCACATCCCAGCAATTCTGGAAATATGGCCTCGGCATGGAGCTGCAATAAATGTGAAAGTAAACACTAGAGAGATGTATCGAGTTTTAAAATTTGTTTCCAGTGTAGAAAAGTGCCATTCATGGTGTGTTGGGTCTTCAAATAATAAAGAAGATGACTTGGTAGGGCAGTGAACACTTCATCCTTCACAAACATAAAACACATATTACATATATGTGTGTGTATGTGTGATATCATATATATGCTATATGGTATATCATTTATATACAAAAACTGAGTATATAACACACACATATTTCTACAGGTAAATATTCACATATGTGTGATATGCTCAGCTTTTGTTTATGTGGAGTTGTAACATCCAACTCACACACACTTGAAGAAGCAAGGGCATTCTAGTGAGTGTATCATGTAGTTCCCACAGTAAGAAAGAGAGAGAATAAATTGTTTTGCAGCAAAAAGTCCTGCTTCTACAAACAAATGAAGGTTTAGTTTCTACACAGAGCATCTTTGTCAGGTGAGAGAAGGTTAAAACAAGTGCCACTCATACCTAATTGACACTTAGCTGATAATATCACACACACATAGTGTAGGGGAGGGATCTGCAAAGGCTTTGGGGGACGGAATAGGACATTTGCCTGGCTGCTGATGTTACTGGAGGCAAATCCAATCCAAAGCTGATTTTTTGAACTTCCACCAAATGTTTTCAGCCCTTCAAAGCAATAGCAAAGTTCAGTGCTTTCTCATTTAGCACAAGAGCTGGGAGATTTGAAGTGCCAAGGAGTCAACCTCCTAACGGGGGTACAGCTGCCTCTTGGGGGAAATGGGGGCAGGTCATCAGCTGTAGTGCAGTGGGGTAAGGGGTCTCCCAGCCTCTCCGGAATTCTTCCATGAAGTCGCATATTGGAAGTCATAAATACCGGCCATGGACATTGCGAATAATGTGGGGAGTAGCGTAAGTAATTGCCTGTGCTGATATCCTGCTGTGGACATCTCATTGCTCCTGAGTTAAAATTGGTTGTCAAGTGAGGACTCTGGGGACCGTGCAAGGTGCCCTATTCTGTCATGTGGTACATATTTAATGCTCGAAAGAACAAGGGAAGAGACACATGCTGGAAAAGGGGGCGGGGGAGGCAAGATTCGCCATCAGTTATACAGTTTCCAAACGCTTGGGAAAGGAGGGTGGCACGCACTTCTTCCCTCAGTTGCTAGATTCTGCAAAAATTAAAATAAAAACCAGACGTCCAGTAAGGCTGTCCATCATTTGACTGTCAGCGCTGCAAGGCGGTGGGTTTGTCTTTGTGTGCTCCTGGCGCTTTGATTACCTCCCTGCATCGGGCGCTCTCTCTTATGCCGCGTGCTTGCTCAATCTCTGGCCTTTTCTCTTGTTCGGGAGGCCTTGAACACCTGCTGGTGGCTGGAGCAAAACAGCCTGGCCGGCCAGTGAAGGCGCGGCCAAGCCCAGCAGAGAGAGCTGGAATCATTGACATTGCTAGCACGTGGGTACCGTTCGCTGCTGCTGCCCCGGCACTTCTCCCGCCTCGCGTTTCTCCCAAAGCGAGCTAGCATGAGAGGGAGCAGGAGGCGTTTTTGCAGCAGGCGATGAAATCCTGGCAGCTAATTGCAGTCGTGGGAGATGCCCTTCAGGTAAGGCGAGCTAGAGAGGCTTGGAGACACTGTGGGAGGGGGAGCCAGGGACTGAATGGGAGGGAGGGAAGGCAGCCCTGGCACCAGCATCCGAGCATCCCGAGCCCGCTGGACGGATGCTCAAGAGGAGGGCGCACAGGGACGGGGGCGGGCGGCAGGGGGAGGAGTGTGCGAATTGACATTCGGGGCCGCCTGTGGCANCCGCCAGCCGCTGTCCAACGTTAGCGCAGAGAAGGTGGCGGGCGGGCCTGTGCGCTTCTGGGGCCGTGGATCAGAATCCGGACCTGGAGGTGGATGGAGCCCAGGGAGCCCTGAGAGGCAATGGCAGGACGCAGATGTGTGTGCAGCAAGTGAATTACACGCTGTAGGTAAGTTCAGCTCCGGAGTCCTGTGGGATATGATCTGGATTCGCCCTGGGCTCCCCGAGGGTCCCCTCTGTACCTAGGGAGCTTAGACCGGCTCGGAACCGGAGAATAAATTTATTCGCTTTACCAACTGGAAGTTCGCGGGGAACTTCCCTGTTAATAGCCATTGGCTCCGTTGAACTTTATTCCCAGAGATGAATAAGCGTTTATAAAAGACTGGTGTTGGAAGACACGCAGGCTAGGGTTGTTTTTTTGTTTTGTTTTTCTGTTTGTTTGTTTGTTTTGTTTTCTGTTTTTTTCTTTCTTTCTTTCTTTTTTTGAAAGCAGTACGTAGTGCTTTGCAAAGAAGATAGAGGTTGGGGGGAATGAATGGGCAGATGGGCCGCGCGTTTGGAAAGTTGGCACGCGCCTGTGTGTGCGTGTGCAAAGGCATTGCATGTCACCGGAGACAGGTCGACCCTGCCCATCATGCACACATCGTGCTCTCCCACCATTCTTGATTTCTAGATACCTGTGGAAGAGGCAGTTCATGAACAGTATTGAATGCATGCTTTCCCTTGAACACACAAACCCTGGACTGTGCTATCTCATGGAAGAAACATCTTTACTGAGAGCCAATGAGGGAGCATGTACAGTGTTGTACACATCACTCCTTAGAACAGAATCAGCACCTCGAAAGACTAGAGCCCATCCTTTCTGCCATTACCTCCAGGTGATAGGTGAAATTGAGGCTTCTGCGTATTTCTTTTGACAAGAGAGCTGTGTTTTCTGTTTCCTACTTCAGACAGATCCAATCAGGATCCTGGACCCAAAGTTTCATGGCAGCACCCCATTAGTAAAAAAGATCATATCGTCTGTGGAGGGTGTCTTCTGCTCTCATCAGCTGACTCAGATTCACTCACTGTGTGGTTTGCGTTTTAGCCTTACAGGTACTATGCGGGAGAAGTCAAACAAATAGTCGTGTGAGCATCCTACGTAGCTATGTAGTAAATGGTTCGGCTCCCAGACTTCCAAGTCATTCTCAGATTCTCACAGTTATGACCCACATGCAAGCTCACTTGGAGGGCGAAAGTATCTGTGGAGCGGAGTGAGTTGTGTTGGAGGTCGGCAGTGATTGAGTTTGTAGAGCATTGTGTTCAGGCCAGTCACCTAAACCAGCCGTGGTTGTTTGCTACAAGTCCGGGCAGAGATGCTCTGCTGCAAGTGTGGTGTCCTCTAAGGAACCTGTTCTGCACTTCTCTGACCCCTCCATCCCTCAGACCTGAACAGGACCATGCCAAAGTCTAGGAAGACTGAATTGCTTCACTCCAGACTTAGGAAACGGGAGGGTCTCCTCCCGCCTCAGCCTCCCTCCTCTCTTGTCCACCCATGTGTTTCTTTGCATTTGGCTGTCTTTATTTATTTACTTTTTTTCAGGAAGTGTTTCAGGTTGCTTCTGCTATATGTCAGTGTAGAAAATGCTTAGTACGCAATGACGACAAAGGGACTTTTGCCCCTGGAACACTTTGTTCGCAAACAAGAGTTATTTAGCATCAGACACACCCTCTGTATCCTAACCTTACAGAATGTGAACATGCAAACTTTACTCTGCATTTTCTCTGGCCCTGAATCTGGAAGAAAAATAAAACACTCCTGAAAGAACTGATAGCTGGCTGGGGAGCGTTCTTTGCCTCTTAGGACTTGACGGAGATAAGTGTAGTTTGGCAGCTGCTACTCTGTATCCAAACTTTTATTTTTTTCAGCTCCGTATCTGGATTTTCCTGTGGGGCCATTTTAGATGTAACTGTCAGCATGGACTCAGGGGCAGGTTTAAGTACAACGACGATGATGCATAACAAAAGTCAGTTGTGTTCTGTAGACTCTTCCAGAGGACTAGCTGGTTACCACCCTTCCCACCCTGAGCTCCAGAGCTTTCTCTTTCTCCCCCAGGAGGAGAATGATACAGAAGTTAAAGGGGATGTGAGGGAAATGCCATGCTTTAACAGTTGCTTACCTCTCAGTGGCGGTTATAGTATCGTCATGTTTTATAGCAGATGAGATAGATGGAATTCCTTAGCATATTTTCACACATCCTTCATCCATTTATTGTCTTTGCTTGAGAGAAGAAAATATGGCTGGAAAAATGCAATCTTAGAACACTAGCATGTTCATGCAAGAGTTCATGTTGTTCAGCTGAACTGATCCAGGGTTTATATAAGGGTGTCTGAGCTAAGAAGTCAGAGGTGATGTACCGAGTAAGAAAATGTGCGCTATAATAACAAAGGTTTGTTATCCGGAGATGGCTCATTGCGTAAAGGACCTTGCCACCAAGTCTTACGACCTGAGTTCAATTCCCGGACTCACATGGTGGAAGGAAGGAGAGAACTGACTCCTGAAAGCTGTCTTCTGTTCTCCATATGTTTGTGTGTTTACACACACACATAACAATAATACAATACAATAAATTATAATAAAGCACTGTTATTGACTTCACTTTTAGCTCTTGTAGTTTGAATTTTACATGTTTAATGTTTAAGTTATCACAAAAATCTTTGGATGAGATGCTTATAAAGTAAAAAACAGGAATTTCAGTGGGTTGGGAGGTGGGGAGGATCTGTGAGGTGTTGGGGAGAAGAAAGAATATGATCCAATTTTACCTCTTTAGACCTTAATTCATCTTGTGCTGGCTTTCTGATGAATATTAAAGTGAATATGGAAAATATGGTGGTGCCTCTTCTAGGTGGTTACTTGGTTGTTGTTTTGTACATGAGACTTAATTTTGCTTCTTAGGAGAAGCTTGGGAACATGAGGACTCACTGAGTCCTTTTGTGTGTTTATGGGTGTGTGGGTTTGTCCTGCTTCTTCTCATTTTCGTGCTCAGCAGAACATTCTTATGTATTATAAGCAATAGTAAACAGTACAGAATAAGATGAAGGAAAAAAGGTAAAAGTACCAGCGTGCATTTAAATTAAATCACACAGAACCACCTAGAATCCCAATCTGTAAAGATGAGGGCATGCCTCAGCTTCCACACACCAAGGCCAACAACCCTTTAGAAGTCAGCATTCCCGTGCAGAACTTGAATTGAAAATTCTTGCAAATTAAGTTATTCAATAATGCCAATATCCCAAACAATTTTAGGGTGCATTTTTTTTAACTGATCTGAAGTTGATGTGAGAAGTTGTGGGGATTATCTGTGGGCTCGTGTGCCCAAAAGGACCAAACAGCTAACGTCAGCGGGAACAACTTGCTTTTGATTCAGTAGAACTAGGTTATGAATTCAAGCAATTAAACATGACAAAAAGCCCAATTTCACTGCCTAGATTAGTATGCTTCCAATTTTTCCTGCTCCATAAAAATTTCAAAGTGTTCTTTCTGGTTAGGTGCTTGCATAACCACTAGGTGATGAAGGGCTCCCGTTTCTCCCTTGCTCATGATGTCCAAAGGCTTTGATGTCACAGATGTGAATAGAGTCCATTGGATGTTGGCGACAATCAAGTAGCTGAGGAGTTAAGTTTGAAGCCAGAGTGGGGAATGAATAGTAGTTAGTTCGCTAGTATTTATCAGCAGTGAGTCATCTTATGGCCAGGTCTAATGGAGGCCAGAGGAGATTCTTCAAAGAGTGACGGAAATATCAAAGTGTATCCAGTTTCCAAAGTGATGAGATTTATAGGTAGATGGTAAATATGTATGTGTATGTGTGTGGACATATACATGTGTGTGTATTTATGTATTTACATATATATAGTACATATGTGTGTGAATATATCTTATGCAATGTTAGCCCCGCTTATTGCCTTTTCATGATTTTGTTCACTTTTCTCTGTTTCTACAGAAGTGAAGTTCAGCATTCTGGATTCATGTTTGTCTTATTTACCAAAGCTTTTTGTTCTTTGAACTGGGCATACTTCTAGTGTGATGCTTAGTCCAATATATCCGCCACTGAATTGCCTGAAGCCTTTGGCCAGTGAGTTCAATTTCCCAGCCTGGTATGTCATCACACAAGTACCATACACACACAGATCCCGAGGAGGCCCCTGCCGCGCCATCTCTCTCACACTTCCAGTTCACTCCATATTATCCTAGTCAAGCAACTCTTGTTGCGGCTGTTGGCTGTGCAGAAAGGACACGGTGCCTTAAGGATGGCATTGGAGCCTCTGCAGCCCTCCCTTTGCTCATTTCAACTGTTGTGCATCATTTGCTGTTGATGTGTGTGCTTGTCCTCGGATTGGAAGCTCTGCTTGCCAGAAAATCTTGCTGCTGAGGTATGGGGTATTCCCGTAGCTGTTGCAGTTGTTGGGGATGTGTAGATGGAGGCCTGTGTATTAGGAACATGAGGACAGGATGGAGATTGATCGGGGCACAGTGACCAACAGAGAAGTTCAATGGGGAATTCATCCTGCCTCATACTTCTGGGCATCGGGCAGTGGACTCAGAATGCAAACATGTCTTCTCTGATCCTCAGTATAGTTATGTACCATGTACACTGTTCTTCCCAATTCACAGATGGGACAAGGATTTTCCAGACTGGGTGACTCAAGTAATCAGATTGCAATTTTTTTTTTTTTTAAAATTCTAACATACCAAGATATCATTGAAATTTGTAAATCTGGAGGCAGGAAGAAGCTGCACAAGTGGATGCTTAGCAGCAGTCGTGGGCTCATGGGAGTGTTTCTCCCATCCTGGATGTTTGGTAGCACTGGAGATGTTGATGGTTTTCACACTTGGGCATGGGTTACTCCTGGCATTCACTAGGTGGAGGTCAGGGCTTCCAGGACATCCTCCTATCCTAAGGCCACCAGGAAGGGCCTTTCCATAAGTGCTTGATGGTTGAATAACAATGCCCTAGACGGTATCAGGGTGAGGATGACTTATAGTCTCAAGGTAGCCCAGAGGGCAGAAAAATCCCAGGGATTAAATTTTTAAAAATCTCCTCTGGATTCTCTGAATTCTCTGGATTCTCCCAGGCAGTACCAGAAGCCTCCCATTTTCTTACAGACTGGCATTAAAACTGGCACAGCTGCTGGCTTGGAACACTTTCATACAAATAAGATGTGGTTTGTTGTCATTGAGGTACTGGTTTTGGTCCATCCTCTCCCCGAGTCATGATTTAGTCACTGGTAAGTCCATCAGTACAGTTTCTTTCTGTTTTCTTGAAACAAAAGAGACTTAGTTTGGGGATAGTTGATTAAGAAAATTAACTTAGCCATATTTGAAAGGGCATACAGCCCAATATTTGCACCTTTATTTTTCAATTAAGTATTCACAGCCAGGTGTGGTGGTTTGTACTAGTAATTCAGCACCTAAGGGATGGGAGGCAGGAAGGTCAGGAGCTCAAGGTCATCCTTCACTACTAGCTGGCATGGGATGCAGAAGACCCATCTCAAACAAAGACAAAACAAAACCAAATGTGGGTAGGAGAGGTGGCTCAGCAGTTAAAAGTACATACTACTCGTGCAGAGGACCCCAGTTCAATTCCCATCATCTACGTCAATCAGTCAGTCATCTTACAAATCACCTATACCTCCAGCTCCAAAAGATCTGACACCCTCTTTTGACCTCCACAAGCACTGCACACACATGTGCACACACATGTACACCCCCCCCAAATCTTTGAAAATAAATAAATGTTTGAATAAAACATAAATAAATAAACGAGTTAATAAATAATCTTGTGCCAGTATTGGGAGTGTTCTCTTTGACTTAACCATAAAACCACCAAAAGCATCTTAGAAAAGCATTAAGGTTCATTGGGTAAAAGGTACAGCAGAAGGCTGAGGAGACAGTTTGGTGAGTGACATACTTGCTGTGGAAGTGAGTAGCTGAGGTCTGGTCATCCAAACCCATGTAAAACTAGACATGACAATGTATGTCTGCAATCCAGCATTCCATGATACGATGTGGAGACAGAATGCTTAGAACCTGGAGCCAGCCTGCCGGGCAGACACAACAGAGAACAAAAAGAGATCTTGTCTCAAACAAGGTAGAAGGCAAGGATGCACACCCGAGGTTTTTATCTGCCCCCTAAAGGCACACTGTTACACATATGCGCCAACACTCCTGCACATAATCGTGCACACAAAGATACTACACGAGAAACAATCTGTTTCTCTATTGACTGTACTGTTGGGACCGAGCTATGGAGAATTCACTGAGACACACATCTCTTTGGTGCTCTTTGAATTTCCCAGTGAACCTGAGTGGTCCACCGTGAGTGTGTTGGGGTGGACACGGGGCTCTTGATTCCTGGCTCATTTCCCTCATGCCAGTTTGTTTATCGTCTTTCCTTCAGGCCATGGCAGGACCATGCCTGTCTTTTCCCTCTGTTGAATTTTTAGCGTGTAGCAAATGCTATGAAAAGAAAAACAATTGAGTTGATTTTTAAATAGAAGTGCCAATTTGACACATTTTATTCTGCTTTAGAAGAAAAATGAAGAAGAGGTCTTTTGTGAGGCTGCAATTAAACACGTGTACCAAGTGTGCAGAAGATGGGAGTGGGAGCTCACCTGAATGAATGAGAGCAACTCTTGAACAGATGGAAGAGCTTCTATTTTCTGAAATGTCTTCCCAGGGGTGCGTGTGCGGTTATACATCCAATGCCTATCATATTAAATACACTCGCATGGTGATGAGAACCAAAAATCTAAGAAGTCCCAGCCCCAGGCCAGGTTTCCCCCTGGCCTTCATATCCAGACTTACACATCCCTTAGGCCTTGGTACAGAGATATCAGCACTCAGCTCACTGCCTTGAAAGTCCTTAAACACAACTTACAATCATGAATCCCCCTTTTTTTAAACATGGAAACTTGCAGATTTTTACATAGGAAAAGAGAGAGGGCCATGCCTGCCCAGCTTGAATCTGCCCAAACTAAAGCCAGTGAATTGGACCATTGAGTTTGCTCTTACCCGACTCCTGAGGCAGTGCAGAATCTGGGCTGGAAGTGCAAACCATTACTGTTTTGTGAGTTTCAGGCCCAGTGAACTCACAATTGAACAAAGAAAACAAAAAGCGAATCCTATTTTGGAACTGTCAAAAGACTCGTGTTGGATCCATTATCATCAAATGTCCTTTTTAATACAGTTCATCGAATTGGCTTTTGTTGGATACCTATTGTGTGTGTTGGTTCAGGAAATGGTTTAAAATGGGTCCAGGATTGGTTGCTCCAAGGTAAAGTAAATGACATTAAACACACACAGAAGGACTACCTTCTTATGCTCTGTAGATGTTATAGGTCTGTAGTATTACAATGAAAATTATATGCAAATATATGTGATTATATGTATATCCCAATAAGTTATATATAACATGTACATATACTGTGTGTGCGTAAAGAGAGATAGAAATTGCATTTCAAAGGTTTATTCTCATTTTCTGTGTATGAGTGTGTGCAACTGGGTATATATATGGGCACCTTATGCATACAGTGCCCCTAGAGGCCAGAATATAGATAGCATCTCTTTCCTGGAGTTGGAGTTGCAGGTGGATGTGAATCATCCAGAGTCCTGGGAACCAGATTTAGTTCTCTGCAGGAGCAGTGAGCACCCTTAACTGCTGAGCTGTCTCTCCAGCTCCAGAAAATACACTTAAGAGTGACATTTTAACTGTGTCCAGGGACATAGTTTTCTGATATATTCCCCCACCTTAGTGTGAGCCTATTGTCAGAAATAATGATGGTGTCCCACTTGCTTTTCTGTTACTGTGATAAAATAAAGCAACTTAAAAGAGAGAGGGTTAGTTTTGGCTCTCAGTCTGGAGAGATGCTATCTATTGTGGACAGAAAGGCATGGCAGTGGGGGCAAGAGCCTGGCTGGTCATCTTGCATCTGCACTCAGGAAGCAGAGAATGAACTGTAAGTGGGACCAGGATAAACATACTCAAGGCCCTTTTCTTTGACTGTCTTTCTCCAGTGAGTCTCCACCTCCTAAAGGTTCCACAGCCTTGCCAAATAGCACCACCACCTGGGAACCATGTGTGCAAACACACAAGCTTGTGTGGGGCATTTTCTAATCAAACAACAACAGATGGTCACTGACCAATGCTGTGTTGATAGTAATGGTAGCACCCAACACAAGGATTGGATTTCTCTGGAGTTACTGAAGTGTTCTGTCAGTCATCAGGTCCAGGATGCTGATTCTTCTGGCAGAAGAGCAAAACAGGGTTGGTTGGAACCAGCGAACGATCTGCTCAGTAGACAGAAGTCAAAGTTGGGACCCTCCTTACAGGCACAGTTGGCTGATTTGCCCTGGGCACTGTGGTGCTACATCCCACATCAATCTGGCTGAGTTAGAATCTCCAGTGGCTCTTTGAGGCAGATGTCCTTGTAAGACCCATTTTCTCATGATGGAAGACTGAGCTTGAGATGTGTTTCAGGTTACCAACAGCTACTTCTTGGAAAGAGCTGGTGACCGAATTTGAAACTTGGCTTCTGAATTCAGTTCTTTTTATGACTGATTGCTTGGCAGTCATTGCAATACCATTGGTTCAAAATGACTGTGACCCAGGTCAGGTGATTTGTTTGGTCCTAGAAAGTTCCTGTGACCCTTGTATCAGGACTCTCTTATAATTCTGGCATAAGATTCAGAATGATGGATACATGAGTGGGTGTGTAGATGAATAGAGAATAGATGGGTGAGTACAGACAGGTAGGTGTGTGGATGGGTGCATGGATAGGGGGTAGGTGAATGATGGATAAGTAGGGGGAGGGCTGGAAAGTTAGATACATAAACTTAGTAATGACCCAGAAGGAAAACTGATAAAGTATAAAAATATAGTTTTCAGAGATGTATAACTGAGAAGTAAATGAAAATCTGTTTATATTTACGCACATATATAGTCTCTCTATATATGACAAATTCATATATCACATTGGAAAATAACATATTTAAAAGCATTTCATACATCGCTGAAGTGTGGACTGGAAACGGTTTTCATAGAGAAAATGGTCAATTTTTCATTGTGTTTGTGTATGTGGTGTATGTGCTTGGGCTCCTGTGTGTGTGTATGTGTGTNTGTGTGTGTGTTTATGTGTAAATGCACACACCCATGAGTCAGGTTCCCAGATCTATCACCCTTTGCCTTATTTTCATGGACCAAAATTTCTCAGAAAATCTGGAGCTAGGGAAGCCACTAGCAAGCCCTAAAAGTCCTCTTTTCTCCACCCTCCAATGCTGGGGTGATAGGCATGTGTGTGTACACCTGGATTCTTACATAGGTGCTTGGTAGTCAAACCCAAGCCCTTGAAATTGTGTGGTAAGTGTTCTTACCCACTGAACCATCTCCCCAGGACAGAGTGGAAATTACTTGGTAATTAATATGCCTCCATCAATGTTCTCAGAGCATGTTCTGCTGTGTATATCTGTGTGAGCATGTTCATGTGTGTAGGGGTTTATATGCGGACGTCAAAGGTCAGAGCCATTTACCATGGTGTTGCGTTAAAATTTTAAAATTGTATCATTTTTTAAAACACGTCTTTATTGTGTGAATATATGTGTGCATGCTTGTGCAATTGCTGTTGTGTACATGCAGAGTTCAAAGGACAACTCATGGAAGCTGGTTTTTTCCTTTAACCATGATGGAGCCCAGTCATCAGACCTGTGACAAGCATCTTTGCTTGTGAGCCACCTCACCAACCCCTACCATGTTTTTTGAGACTCAGTGTTTCACTGGGACCTACGGCTCTCCAACTCAGCTAGTCTGACCTGCCACTGAAGCCCAAGGGTCAACCCATCTCTGTCTCTACAGTGTTGGGGTTATAAGCACGTGCTGCTGCTGTGCTTGGGGTTTTCTTTGGGTTCTGTGGATCAGTCTTGGGTCTTCATGCTCGTGCAACAGGCACGTTACAGACTAAAACATCTCTCCTCCACAAACATGAACAACTTTGATAGTGAAAATCCCTTGTAAAATGGAAGCCCCTTTTATTTGGAAACAACCTCTAATCATCCCCTCACCCAAGAGCTGATGGAGATCAGTGTAGACACTGCCCTGACTTTCATGCTACCCATTGCTTTGAAATAACAGTGGAAGATGAAGATGAGGAAGAAGGAGGAAGAGGAAAAAGAAGGAGGATAAGAAGAAAAGAAGTAGAAGAAGAAGAAGAAGAAGAAGAAGAAGAAGAAGAAGAAGAAGAA
>LOJH01002923.1:15709-40812 GCA_001685095.1 Ellobius talpinus
AAGAAGAAGAAGAAGAAGAAGAAGAAGAAGAAGAAGAAGAAGAAGAAGAATCCCCTCAAACACACCTAAATAATTAAGGTTATAAAGATTTGAAATTATAATCTTGTTCAGGTGTGGGAATGGGCATGCACTCCAGAGCGAAGTGGTTGGTTGAGGTTTTTTTTTTAATCCTCAGTTTTTGGAAATGTGGAATCTAAGTGTTAACTGGAATGGTTTGGCTGTGGAGGAAAAGCAAATTTCCCTGTTGCTGTAGCCACTTGTCATTCATTGGCAGTACCATGAAATCATGATCCTTATCCTCCCAACTGTGGGTGTCTGTCAGGGACTGCAGGCTGCTAAAAGTTGTATACTATTATTTTTTATTCATCTCTGGGTCATTTCGTCTTCCCGTGCAAGGCACATGAATGGCTGTGCATAGAAATTGTATTCTGTGCTGTGTTTCCCACTGTGAATGATGTTTACTATATATTTATGAAAACACAGCAATAACAAAACCCTTTATATAGCCTTTCAATTTGCTGTAAGGGCAGATAAAATATTTTTATCTTGAGCTGAACTTCATACCTTGGGAGATGCAGTTGGCCCGACTTGGAATAATAAAACACTTCAGAGAGAGGCAGGTACTATTGAGCCTGCTTCAGAAGCCTGGGCACTTCACTGACCATAGTGCCACTCTTTACTGTGTGCTACCTGAATACACAAAGGCAGCCATAATCGGTACAATATAGAAGACATCAAACCGAAGGGGACAGAATTTGATTTTTTGTTTGTTTGTGCATGAGTGGTGTGTGTACAAGTGTGTGCAGGTATGTGTGCCCATGCAGAGATGGAGGCCAGAGGAAGAAATCAGATGCCCTAGACCATGAATTTCTGTATTATGCTCTTGAGACAGGGTCTCTCACTAGAGCTAAGCTAGCAACCAACACTCTCAAACCCCACTGCACTGGGGTTATGCACATACATAGCCATGCATGAGTGCTGAGGGTTGAACTTAGGTCCTCATGCTTGTGGAGCAAGAGCGTAATCTGTTAAGCCATTGCTACAGCCCAGGCATCATAAAATTTAAAGATCGCTTTGTAGATCCAGGTGATGGCCATGGATCTTGTTTTCTTTAATGACAAAAAATACTGTGAGGAGATTGGTGATCCCAAAGGAAAGTCAGAGTTCTGTTCCCACTTTTGCTTACTTTGGGTAATATTTTCACAGAGCTTTTTTTGTGTATGCATGTGTATATATTTATGTTTACATGTACATATGTGTGCAGGTCCCCATGTTCTTGTCATGCATGATGCAGAGACCGGAAATCGATGTTAAGTAGCTTCCCCCACCACATGGCTTCTTACTTTTTGAGGCAAGTATTTCAATGAGATTACTGATTTGACTCACTGAGTGGTCACTGAACCCTGGGGATCCTCGGGTCTCTGCCTTCTCAGTGCTGGGATTACAGGTACACACTTCTCAATCAATGCCTAGTCTTCTTTTGTGGATGCTGGGGACTATAAACCTCAGTCTTCACTCGTGCATGGCAAGCGCTTTGTAAGCTGATCTATCTCTTATTGAGATTTTCAGCAGGGTAACTGTCCCATGGAACTGTAAGGTCATGCAGGGATAAAAACATTCATGGTTCCCTCCTGTGGTAGCGTTAACCTCAGTGGCCTGTCCCTGTAAATCTGTATTGTCACATCATCTCTAAGCTGTTGGCATTCCTATGATCATCTTCAAAATACCCCCAGATTTGCCCAAGCCTGACTATAAGACTGCTTAATTCTATGTGATGCTCAAGTTCCTGTATCCTCCTTAGCCACTTCCCAAGGATTCCTTGTATAAACATATACCCTCTTCCTTTCTTTCCCCTTTAGCCCCTGAACACCTGTCTTCCAATTCATTGTTGTTATCTCTCTAAACTTTTATCAAATCACAACTGATAAATTAACTGGAGTCACAGTATTTAACATTTTCAGATGTTTTAAATTTATGTGTGGGAGTATTAGTAAATGTATGTGTGTGCTTGTTCACATGTGTGTGGGGGAGCATGTCATATGTACAGAAAGAGGCCAGAGCTTGATGGTCTGTATCTTCATTTATTGCTTTCCACATTACTTTTTGAGACAGAGTCTCTCATTGAGTCTGGTGCTCACTGATTGGCTAGATGGGTGGCCAGCAATCTCAAGGGACCCATCTGTATCTGTCCCTAGCACTGGATTACAAGTGTGTTCCCCTGATGCCCAACCTTTTCATGAGTGTTGCAGGTCTTTATCTTTGCCTGGCAGGCACTTTGCTTGCCGAGCATCCCACCAGCCCTCAGTAGTTAGCCTTTTGATTGGCATCCTTGCCGAGCATCCCTTCCTGGAGTCTGCCCATGGCTGGTGCTCACCATTGTTAGCTACTGTCTGCCAGCGAGTACGTGGGTGATCTATTACACATGAAGCTGCTGAGAGCATTTGTATCTTCTCATAACCATGAGTTCTATTTCTTTAGAATCCAGGACCAGGAATGAGCTTTAGCCATTTTCAATTTGTGCATGTTTCAGAAAACCTTGAGTGCATTGTATCCGTGGGAAGTAGATGGCTGTTGGGTACAAACTGATGTGGGAATAGAGACAACATCTAATGTTGATTTCTATGTAAGCATTATGCTAAGTATAAAGAATAGCTGACATTTTTGTTGTGTCCAACATGTGCCTGTCTGGACCTAAGACACTTTTATGCAGAAACCCATTCATTCTTACAATAACCTTAGAAGCACTGCTGCTATTGCCCCCCATTTATAAATGAAGAATGGGGTGCAAGATACTAAAGTAACTCTACAGAGATGAAATAATCTGTGGCCCTTAAAGGTATTCCCTGCTGTGAGGATGTCACAGTTTTAAAAAACTAATTGATTAGGGCCAGTGACAGTCTCTGCTACCACTATTAGAATCCAGTCCCACAAGAAGACCAAGTTACACAACTGTAATATTTACGCAGAGGGTCTGGGTCAGTCCTATGCAGTCTCCCTGGTTGTTGGTTCAGTCTCTGGGAACTCCTATGAGCCCAAGCCAGCTGTGTCTGAAGATAAACAGTGGAGGAGGAGTGGAAGAGGGGGTAGAGGGGAGGGGCGAATGAATTGGGAGGAGAGAAGAGAGGGCAAAGTTTGGTTGTGATATAAAGGCAAAACAAAATAAAATAAATAAACTCCCCAAATTAATTGATTAATTAATTCATTTTAAATTGCTATGTCTCTCTCTGTGTGTACATAGACCACTTGAGTGGTGTTGCCTATGGAGGTCAGAAGAGGGTGTTGGATCTGTTGGAGCTGCTGTGGCCATAAAGTAGCTGTGAGCTGCCTGGCCTGGGAACTAGGGATTGAACTGGTGTCCCCTGTAAGAGCAGTAAGCACTTTTAACCTCTGACCCATCCTCCAGTCCCAGGACTTCACATTTTCTTCTCTTTCACACACCTGTCAGTCAGAAACCTCTAGGCTGTCTGTGAGGGCATCACATGTTTTGGTTGAGTTAACCTCTTTGAATGTAGCAGCACCTCAGTGGTCTGTCAGGGAACTGACTTCCTGGTCCTGTAGCTCACCACTTTGCCTCTAAGCTTGTTCTGTCTGACACTCTGTCATGGGGGGCGGGGACTAGCATTCCTATGCCACTCCTTCTAAGGTCTAGATAACAAATCAAAGTCCAGTTCCACTGAAGTTCCCTCTGGGGAGCCAATGAGAACGCTGGGCTTATTTAAGAGTATGGATGAAGGATGCTTGCAAAGTTGAGGGGCCGAGTTGTCTCCCAGCATAGATAGCCACATGGATGGGGTTCCTCTCAATTAACCTCTGCCACCTTATATGCTAACACCTGTCAGGATCCCGAGGCCAAGAACAATTAGGGAAGAATTGCCTGCAGTGGACTAGGAGGAGGTGTTGGGAACTCAGATAAGAGTCCCAGGAAGCTCCTAACCTTCTCTCTATGAAGGAATGTCAACACAACCAGCTGTGATGATCTTTTGCCAGCAAGCACATCTGGTGGGTCCCATGAAGATGGTGGCTGTTTGGCTCAGAGGACAGTGCTGAATAACACCTCCTGAGACAGATGGATGCTGCTTCTGGCTTTTTGGATAGCAAAGAGACACGTTTCTCAGCCCTCTTTCAGTTACACCCTGTCATATTTCACAGCTCTCCATGGTGGTAGGCTGTGCCTTTTGAAGTGGCCAGATCAACCTTCCTGCAGTTTGGGTTCCTTCCCCTTACTCCTGTATTTGCCAAAGGCATGGAGTTGCTGGTTGACCAGATCCACTCAGCAACCCAACCCCAATGCAGCTGTTTCTAACAGAATCCTCAGAGTCACTTAATCTAAGTCATGGAGATTACATTCCTCTGAAGACATTTTCCATTTCTCTCTGGCTTATAAAGTATTTAATATTTTCATATGCCTCAGAATAAAGCCATCTGTTGCAGTGACAGGACAAAATGTTGACAACAAGAACAAGTGTATGCTTATGGAACAATTCCATGAGATGTTAACGAGAAATCTATGTACTACTAGACATGTCATGGAGAAAGTTTCCAGGGAGACCTGGGAGACCCACTGAAGCACTGGCTTTTCTGACTCGTCATTCATTGTAGAGGGCATTGATCCTTTAACTTCTGCCCTGAAAATGTAGACTGGATGATCAAACACAGTGACAGAAACTTCTCTGAAAGGAGAAAGTGGTCTTACCTAATAGTTAGAGCTTATTTCATCGTCCCTTATTCATTCATTCATTCATTCATTCATCCATTCATTCATTCTATTGTCATCTTCCCCTCTACTGGGATAGACAGTGGGAACCTGCTTGCCACTGGTGTGGCAGCCATCACTGAGTTATATTTCTATACACTCAGAACTTTTGTCATGCCTTTCTCTTTAATAGCTGCGTTGCAGCCTTGCTAATAGAGAGGCAATCAGCAGGGAATCAATTTTAGCTGCCCACTTGAATGTATCTGCTTAGGTGTAGTGAACATTCAAAATTGCTGCTGTCCCTCATCGCCCCTTGCTGAGTTGGGCCTGGATAATCAAAGCAAGGTCCTCCAAGCTCAGGCACCATTGCTCTTGGGGAGAAAAACAAAACAGTTAGCAGCATTGGGTTTGGTATCAGACAAGTGTGGTACAAGGTGCCCTGTGTTGTCTGGCTTGTTTGAGCCTCCCTAATGGCCTGTGTGGCAGGGTGGCAATCATTTTCAGTTTATAGAGGAGGGTATTATACTTTATAGAAACATGACCCAAGATAATACAGTTACTGTAAAGGGCTCTGGGATTTGGCAACAGGCAAGCACAGTTACCACCAGCATGCTTACCCTCTGGGGTATAACAAGCATGGGAAGAAGTTGTGGAATGCCATGCTCACCAGTTATTCAAGGAGCAGAGATGGAGAAGGGGAGGGCCTGCAGGGAGCCTGGGGTCTCCTTCAGCTCTTGCCCTGTCCATTGCTCTGTGACTAAAGTTAACAGGTGGTGGTTTTGTAAACTTCACAGGGTAGCTGGGAGAAAGATGAAGGAAAAAAAATGGTTCTTTTGTTTTTAGTTGAAGTTACTGTCTGTGTGTACGCGCACATGCACGTTTGTGTGGACCACTGGTATATGTGTAGAGGTCAGAAGACAACTTGTAAGAGTTGGTTCTCTTCTCCCATCATGCATGCCCTGGGGATTTAACTCAGGTTGTGAGGTTTGGTGAAAAGTCCCTTTACCTGCTGAATCAATCCCCAAGTTTATTAAAGGACAACAAAAGAGAAAAGTCATGGGATTAACTCCCAAGTTCTCTTTCCTATCTCTTTCCGAGATGTTTTCTTCTGACAGTTCTGAGAAAGTATCTAAAGCCAATTGCTTGCTTGCCCAATTCACCAGTAAATGCATGGACAGCATGGGAAAGCAAGGCTTGTTCTCCTGCTGAAGCATAAGCAAGCATGGCTTGTTCTCCTATTGAAGCATAAGCAAGCATGGCTTGTTCTCCTGTCGAAGTCTGAGAATTCTGGTTAGTGGGTCTCAGGCTGATGACCTGAGAACAGAGTAGAACTTTGGAAAGATTCGTAAATGGTGATGAATATAGGAAGTAGTTGGGTTGAGTTTGCCCGGGGACCATCATCAGGATATCTAAAAGAAAAGACATCTCACCTTCTTAACCATTCATTTATTGCATTGAACCTTCTTGGAAGGATATGGACATTTGTTCCGTGACCTGATCCTCTCAGATGTCTAGATTCTGCCCACAGATCAGTAGGTGTTCATCTCAATGGTTAGGCTATGAGAGGTTACAGAACTACTGAGACAGGGAACAAGTAAACAAGGAAAGTTAACTTCTTACATGAGCATTTCCCAAGTATGTATGACACTCATGGATTAAAACTAGCGAGGGATAACCTAATAAGTCATAATAAGTCTGAGTAATTGCTATATCTTCAATAATTGAATGGTAGTGTCAGAGTCCTATTGAGGAAAGACCATACTATTTCTAATTGCTAAAAGTCAAGTTAGTTTTGCAATTCTGCTATGTGTGTTGTGCATGTGTGCACTGTATATGTACAGGGTACTTGGCCATGGGAATGTGTGCCAAGACCAAAAGTTGACATCCAGATGTCTTTAATTATATCACCACTCTTATCTTTTGAAGCAGGGACTCTCACTGAACTCAGAGCATGTCCATTTGGGTGGACTGACTGGCCAGCAAGCCTATGAATAAGCCCATCTCTGCTACCCTTTCTAGCTGCGTTCTGGGGTTACAGATGAGTGTTGCCATGCCCAGCTCTTCTGTGAGTGCTAGGGATCCACATTCAGGTCCTCATGCCTTACCCACTCAGCCATCTCTCCAGTTTCACACTTTGGTTTTGACTTACAGACAGGTCAATATGCATAGCAAAAACTGTATTGTAGTTTATGTCTGACCTGTGTCCCAGATATTGACATCACCGTGTACAAGGTATATAGTGAGCCTGTCTCCCCAATATACCCAATTTTTGGAGAAAAGATTTATGGTTAATGCACCAGGGAAAATAAATTATTGCCATCCTATGCCTGTGTGACAGGTTAGTAATTACCTTATGTCACCATTTGGTCTTTCACAACTGTGTTTATTCAGTTCCATGGAGCACTTAGCAGGCAAAGAGGAGTGATCAGCCCGGCATTCTTTGTTGACTGTAGAAGCTGACGTTGGTGGGCTGCGTCTTTTGCTATTGACTGGGAAATAAGTTGGCTGTTAGGACATGATTTTCCATTCTTCAAAATGATACGGTGATACAGAGAACTTGAAAGCCACCCTGGAATTAGAAAAGCATAAAGAAATTGCCTTTTATGCGCTAATTGAGCCATTCTGCCCATTTTCTTTGCAGGGTTACTTTTTATACTGTCGAGGCATAGCAAAGAGCCGAGTGTAAAAAAGGTAGGAAAAATGTTTTAATTAAAAGAAAAAAAGTAGTTGCATGTTTCTTTTCTCCCTTTGCATCGTAGGTTAAGTGCCCATCACCCAGCCCAGGGACAATGGTATTAGATTTGTAATAAGAAGAGAAGTTTTTCGTTTTGATTGCATCGGGTGTATTTTTTCATCAGCGTCTCCCGCGTGAGCCATGATTCCAGGACAGACTCTTGTAATCTTCTGCAGTGGGAATGATTCAGCCTGAAAATCAATAGGGCATGAGGTATTTCAAGTTCTCATTATTGTAATGTGTCAACATCTCTTCAGTGACCCCAGAGTCCTGTGTTGGCTGGTTTTTCCACTGATTTATTGTGCAATCTCATAGGGCAAACTATAATTTCACTTGGAATCAGAAAGTCTCCATTTATGGTTTGTGTCTCAGTCTCTAGTCATTAGGGCATTTGTGGGGGAATCAATACCTCCTCTTGTTGCTAACAGTTCAATGAAGTTGTCACCTGCTTGGATTACAAAGGAGAATGGGCCAATGGATGCAGGAAGGGTGAGCACACTGGGCAACCTGTGTTTGGAGAAAGTGTTTCTCTGATGTTCTTCTGCTGCCAGGTGGAAAGATGACTGAACTAATCATGACCTCCATTCTAGAAAACTCTAGACACTGAGCTGCCATCACACTTCACTTCTCTTTTGCCAACCGTTTATAGAGAATGTCATTTTTCTTAAGGAGGGAGCCATTCTGAAAGTCTGCCTTCCTGGAACATTTTCTTGAACCTGTTGCGTAGTGTGAGTAGTTCTTAAATACCTAATCATGGTGCTGAGGATGCAAAGACAGAAGCTTCCTAATTGGCAGAACACCTGGGAGCTGAATGAAACTCCAGCCAGAAAATCAGCATCTGTTTCCAATCCACCATTCATCAGTATATATACCTTCCATACACAGACGTGCACAGAACATCCAAAATGCATATCCAGCTCCCATCAGTTAGCCGTGGGTCAGAATGTCCATTCTGAGCAACCCTTCCTGAAGCATGATTACGCTGCACAATGTTGTAAATACAGCACAGATCCTTCCCTAGAGGAAATGAACACCAGGTTGTATGAAAAATCAAACCAAGAAACTATAGAAGTCTGAAGAGTCTAAAAAGAGGCTCTTTTGAGGGGACTGAACCTGGGCAGAGTCTCAGATGGCATTGAGGTATCCAGATCCTACCATTCTCCTCTACTAAAGAAGAGAAGCCAGCACTGACATGTGAAAACAAGTCATCATGGTAGATAGTTGACCTTGCACATGTCAGACATGGTCTCTCATCTCACCCCTTAATAAATACTTTCGTTACTCACAAGGCTTCCTTCATAACTTGTTAAGTTTCAGGTTGATGGTGTTGGTCCAACTAGTTTGCTGTCTTTCTTCCTGTCCTCCCAGGAAGGCTCTCTACCCCATGGAGGGAGATACTCCAGAAAGGGCTGACTGGGTGAACTGTACAACCAGCTGAGATCTCTAAGGAAAAACAAAAGGAGACCTATTAGGAGCCTGCATTCTCTGCTCTCGAGTCTGACTCTTTCTCTTACTCCTGTCTACCAAAGTTACAGATCTTTTGACACGTGACCAGTTCAACAGTCTAGAAAAGGGTCTCTTTATTATATTTCATAGTGCATTTCTTAGACTCTGTTCCTCTCACAGTGACTTCCTGAGCTCTGTGATGAGAGTCAGGGACTGCACTCAAATGTTCTCCTAAGCTACTAAATGGGTCCTTCTCCCTGGAGGTTCTTTGTTGACATTGGGAGTGATCCAGCTTGGTGTTCAGAGCCCTCTTGAGACTCCTCTTCTCTTCTGGATCCCTTTGGTTATTGCTGCACCAAACAATGGCAGAGGCCCTGCAGGTGCTGGGCAATGGTGGTGAGCGAGCCGAAGTTCCTTCTCCGGTCAGGTTTGCATTCTCATTTAGACAAAGTGAGAACATGGCTTTCAGTGTCTGTGCCGGAGCTCCTGTGGCGAATGCACACTTACTGCTTTCCTGGGAATCAGTGGGGCCATTTCTTCCTTTAGCAGAGCTGAAATCCCACCTTGGTTGATTTTGGTCATTGGACATCCTGAATGGGAGGATATGTACAGAGAAAAGTCTGTGGTTCTATCCTATGTCTCTAATTCAGGACAAGTGTTGTAGGTCATATTTGCCATGATTAGTTAGGCTGCATGGAAAATTGACATCAGAACCTTGGCATAACTGGCCACCACTTTATCAAAGCCTGTTGCCTCATCTTGAAGAACTCTATAAAAACCCCAAGGAGAGCCCCCGCCTCTACTGTAGCCAACAATGCAGCCAGGAGTTTTAGTTCAGTACATCATGAAAGATCTTGCAAGGACTAAGGGGATGACTTGCAAGTGTGAGGTCCTGAGTTTTGATCCCCAGAACTCGCATAAAGCCAGAAGCAGTAGAATACATCTATACTCCAGCACTTCTACTGTAAGACTCGAGAAGGAGATAGGGCAATTCCCAGAAGGTCATGTGATAATTGGCCTGGAATATGCATCCTGAAACACAGACAGTGGAGGGGAAGGCCAGACCTTTGAGGTTGTCCTGCTACCTATAAATTAATCGCCTGAACCTAAGGCATGCACACACACACCCACTCACAGTCAGGGAGAGAGAGATAGAGATAGATAGAGAGAAAGAGAGAGAGAGAGGAGAGAGAGAGAGGAGAGAGAGAGGAGAGAGAGAGGAGAGAGAGAGAGTCTTGCAGAGGTTACTTTGAGACAATCACTCAGAAGGGGGGCTTTTCCTAAAGAGAACTGAGAACTGACCCTTCACCTGGACCTATAGGTCCAAGATAGAAGTCTGGCAATATGCCTTCATATTGTGTCTGTCTTCCATGCCAATGTATGAGCAATTTTACTTCGGGCCATAGCTTTGCCCTCTCTGGTGGGGCAATAGCTCTCGGGTGGAAGGTGCCTGTCCTGGAACCTAAGATGACTTTAAGTTTAGGACAGTGACTCATCTCTGTGCTTTCAGTCTTAAAGAGGCTAAGATAGGATATACAGACAACCTTTGAGTGATTAATTAGCATGCAAATCTCTAGAGATAAGCAAGTGACCCAAAGTAAAAGAAGTAGCCAGCCAGCCACACCTTCAGTCTGCCTTCCATCACCTATATACTGTTGCCCTTTCTAAGACAACTTGCACCTGAGATTCAGGAGAGAGTGGCAGCTGGAACCTCAGGGAAGTCTATGACTCCCCTTTCTATGAAAGACTTTTGCTCCCCATTATCAACAGCATGAACCTAGATGGCATTGTAATATTTGGCTCATATAGTTGCCATAATTCCAGGGTCCAGGTTTCCAAAGGTCAATAGTAACCTCTGCTCTGTGATGGTGGATGTCCTTGTCAGACCCACATGAATCTTAGGTAGCCCTTGACAGATGTGAGATGCCTACTCATGAGTGGTCATCACAAGAACAGACAGGGTGTGGGACAGAGAGCACACTACTGTTATATAAATGATGCTGTCATGTCTACGAACATCAATCTATGCTAGATTTGCTCTCTCACCTCTTCTGGGTTTTGTCACTGACCTGCTGACTCTCATACAGGGATGGCCTCCTCTAGGGTGATAGGTATCCTTGATGGATCATTTGTATAAGCTCCTGTTTCTGGTTATGGACTAAAATACCTTCTCTCTTAGTCTTTTATCTGTCCTTGTTGATTCTAGGTTGAATCAAAAAACTAACTGGGGTTATCATATGTTTTATAGTGAAACCATGTTACAACCTGAACAGTTTCATTATATGGCCCCTTGAATTACAATGTAGACCCATGTGTGCCATTACTGAAAGGTTATAAATATCAACTCACCTGAGATACCATGTGTGTGTAGACAAGTGAAAGCATGGGAAAACCAACCAATGTGACTGCCCTCATTAGCTTTAACTATCAACTTGGCAGTGCCTAGACTTACCTGAGAAGGGCAATTGCCCTGAACAAATTTACTTATGGCCTTTTGTCTGTGGGGACTCTCCTGATTGCTTGTTGATGTAGGAGATGTCATGACTGGTGGCACCATTTCCTGTGCAAAATGTTTTGGACTGCATAAAAATTCTGAGTGAGCTTGAACTTGAGCAAGCTATTTAAGCAGCATCTTGCATGGTTTCTGCTTCTGAGTCTGCCTAGACCTCCTTCAGTGGTGGGCTGTTTCCTGGAAGCATAATGCACATGCTTCTTTCCTTCCCCAAGTTGCTCTTGATCACAGTGCTTTACCATTAGCAAGGAAACTAGGACATGGCTCATGTTTGTAATTCAGGAGGTCAAGATAGAAGGGTCAAAAGTTCAAGATCATACTTGGGGATAGAGCAATTCCAGGCCAACCTGAGCTACCCGAGTCTCTCTTTTAAAAAAATGAGAATGTACAGGGTGATGTATATACTTTAACAGTGTGTGTGAGAGAGGATGGGTGGAGTTTATGAAACATCAATGAGTAAGAGCATTTAGAGGGAAGGCACAAAATACCCACGGTCAGTGACCAATGGTTTTCTCTGTACTCTGTAGCATCCACTCCTTGTCACAGTCATTCATCACTTTCTCAAACACGAGCTTTCAGCAGCGCCTCCCCAAATCTGACATTTCCAACCAACAATCTCTCACGCTCTCTCTTGTACTTCGGTAGGCAAAATGCTATAAAGGTAACTGCAGAAGCTTGAGATTTCATATCACTCTTCTATAGCAATTGTTAGCTTTGCCATGTAACAAACAATCTTAATATTCCATGGCTTAAAGCAAAAGTCACTTGTTAGCTACTGGGTAGACAATGTGGGCATTTTCTTTGCTGATTTTACGTGGGCTAACTCATGCCCCTTAATTAGAATGGTCAACTTTGCTCATGCTGCCAGTGAGGGGTCATGGTGCTTTGGTCTTCTCTGTGTGACATCTCTTGGCCATTCTCAGACTAACTTAGCTTGCTCAGTAGGCGAACTGGGGTCTCTCAGCTCTACTGCAGCAATGAGGTAATTCCTAAATGCATAATTACTTCCAGTCTGTGCTTGTAAGTGTCTCATTGACAGCCTGGCTCAGTATCAGTACCAAAGACAGAATAACAGATGATGAAGAAGGATTTGGAAGACTTGACCTGGGAAAGATGTGTGCACACAGGAGTGGGGGAATAATGTCACCAATTGCATCCTTCTCTGAGGCAAAATGTGCAGTGAGGACCATGATACCCAAGCCCAGTCTTTCCAGTATATCCTCTATCCTGTCTTCAGTCTCTTCCTTCCCAAGACCAGTCTTGCTTTTCTTCCCACGCACTACCCTCTGTATCTCTTCATGTTTAAGCACTGATGATCATAAACTTTCCTCTTTTCTTCTTCCTTCTGGAGAGTGGCAGCCCAGAGGTAAGTTAGTCATTGCCTCGAATGACACAGGAATCCCCAAGATGAGACCCTACACGTCTCCAGGGGCTGCTCTAGGCCTGTGTGATAGTGCACACGCCCACAGTGTTCTGACAACTGTGTCTGATTCACAGCATCCTGGCATCCCCCCTGCTGGAATCTATTTGCTTTGGATCAGGGGCAGTGGTGCATCCAGCTTCCACTTGGCATTTCCATGCCTGCAGCACCAGTCAGTTTATTTCAGAGATCATTTGGAATCTAATGCGTTTGCTTTAGTGATTGTGCCACACTGGTTCGTGCTTCCCTTGACGTGCAGACAGAAGTAGATCACAGGGGCAGTAATGGGGCGAGGATCCCTGGATGGTTCCCTTTCAAAGAGACACTAAATGACATTCAGGTAAAAGTGTAGAGGGGTTCAGAGCATGGCAGGTGGAACCATTTTACAAACACACAGTCATATGTGACATGCCAGATCATCAGGTAAATTGACAGTGTCGGGGGGGACTGGATATGAACTCTCTTGGTGCCATGTTGATTTTGGGAATCTCCACATACATACACTTCATTACATATGTGTATGGTTTATATTTTACAAAAGCAGGAGATGCTGGGGAGATGACTCAGCCAGCAAGTGCTTACCTTTCAAGGATGAATATCTGACGTCAGTACCCAGAAATCATGCCAAACAAACAAAAACCAAGCAAGTATGGTGTATGCATACATACCTAAGCTTGTTGGCAAGGTAGACACAGTGATCTTCCGGGTTTGCTGGCTCGCCAGCATCGGCAAGTTTCAGACGAATGAGAGACAAAGCAAGGTTGAAGTCACCTGAGGAATGAGAGCCAAGGTTGTCTTCTATCCCTCATGTGTGTTAGCATGTGCACGTATGCAAGCATATGAACATGCACATGCTTGTGTGCACACATGATCAGGAGAAAGTATGTCAAATTCTGTTTTTCAAAACATCTTTATTTTTTAACCAGACTTGGGGATTCTGCCCTAGTTCTACAGCTTCTGTGTCTTAAGTATTCATTTAAGCTGTTGGCTGCCAATCACTTTTACATGGTTGTCACTTTCAGTGAGTCACCATCAGGAACAGAAATGCAAAGCTCACACACACGGATTCTCACTATGGCATTCTTCACTGGGATTTGTTTATAAAAAGGAATCTAAAAATGTACATACCTGTGATTAACAAATATGGCCTGGGGGAAAGGGCCTCTTCTTTAATAAACGGGAAGGTAGTATTTGGAAACAAAAGGCCTCTATTACATTCAGACGGAAAAGAAATCTTTAAATTCCAGGTACAAGAGGATGTATTCCAAACTCCTGAGTGTGTTTTTAGCCACATGTTTCTTCTGTGTATTTCTAGCCGAACAGAGACCGTGGGATACTGGAGTGCTGTTGAAGAAACGAGATGGTGCCAAGTACTAAAACGTTCATTCCAGTTTCAAGAATCCATTCCATAGGTGTACAAAGAGAACATATTTCCACAAATATTTTTGAAAGTTGATTTATTTATGTGGGTATGTGTGCTCACATGCCACAGTGCACATGGGGGGTGTGGAAGGACAATTTGGAAGAGTTGCTTCTCTCCTTCTTCCCTGTGGGATTGAACACGGGATGTCAGGCTTGGCAGCAAGCCCCATTAGTGACCGAGACATCTCACCAGCCCTATACAACAACAGCAACGTAAGGTTCTATGGTAGAAAGGAAAAACTTCCGTGGGTGTTTGAGAAGGGCAGTCACGTTTGTAAGAGTGACACACATGTTCTGGGGAGGTGCTGATCCTGGAAACGCATTCATTTCTTTCAAATATTGGAAGAGATAGTTCAATGTTTGGATCCAGTGTTGGAGTGAAACAGAGGACCAGGAGCCTTGTGACTGGAATAAACTTTTGAATGTTATGGCAGGAGTTAGATGTTGAACAGCACTGTGTGGCTGCGATAGCAAATTAGACAGTTGTCCTTTGGTATTCTCACAGGATTGAGTCCAGGACACGCTGGGGATACCAACAGACAAGGGTCCTCTGCTTCCTCACAGGAGCTGTGTTCTCCTTCCTGGGGGCTGTGAGTCGCTCTGGCTGACAGAATTTCAGTTTTGCGCTGCTGCGGTCTCATTTCTGTGCCTGTAACAATAGACCGTGGCCTAAAGTAGCTTTGGAAAAGAAGGGTCTATTTGGCTTTTAACTCCAAATCATAGTTCATTGTTTCAGAGAAGTCAAGGCAGGAAGTCAAGCAGTGGGCCACATTAGATCCACACCAAAGAGCAAAGGGAATAAATGCATGGTTGTTGCTTCCTGCTGCTTAGCTAGACTTCATTACTCTTGTAAGCCAAGTGTCTTGCACATAAAATAGTGGCCCTTCCATTTGAGGCTGGTCTTCCCAGGACCAGCATGACAACCACCTCCCCACAGGCCACCCTGAGCTAGACCAACCTTCATTAGCACTCTCTTCTCTGGTAATTTTAGTCTGTATCAAGGTGGCGGTTAACACTCTCTAGGCAGGCAGATCATTGTCACGTTGTTTAGGGAAAAGAGACACGAGAAAGCCTGTCCACACTCAGCACCACTGTGAAGCTTCCTTTTTTGCAGTGTTTTCCCACTGTGGTTAATTGGGTGCTGATTGGACCACAAGGAGCATGTGAAAGGCGGGTCCTACAGAAACTGTTCTGACTCCAGGAGAGTAGTTAGCAGAGGGAAGGGCCTGAGCTCAGACAGAACAAGATGTTTCTGCTGTACTGTTCACAATAGACAAGAAATGAAATCAGCCCAGCAATTCATCGGCAGATGACTGGGTAAGGAACATGCAGTTCATACACACAATGATTTTATTCAGCTGCAAAGACTGAGGTGGTAACCTTTATAGGGAAATAGACGGAATCGAGATCACAATGTTAAAGGAAATAAGCCGGACCCTGGAATGCTTTCTTATGTGTGCACTGTGTGTGTGTGTGTGTGTGTGTGAAGAATTGAGAGTAGAAAAGGAAGTAGAAGAGGAGAGGAAGAGGTCTAATGGACGAAAAATGGAGAACAAGAAAAAGCAATGACTGGTCTGGGCAGATGTCTCAGGGGTTAAGAATATTTGCTGCTCTTGCAGGGTATTAGAGCCCAGGACTTGTGTTGAGCAGCTGATAACCCCCTGATAGCTACAGGGCATCCGATGCCCCCTTCTGGCCTCTACAGGTATTACACTCACATGTACATGTGCACACACACCCTCATACACATCCTCACCATTACTTTTCCCCCACACACAGAGGGGAAAAGAAGATTTAGAAAAGAAGGGGCTGGAGTGGTTAAGAGCACTGGCTGCTTTTTCAGGGGCCTGAGTTCAATCCCCAGTCACCTCCATGGTGACTCTCAACTGTCTGTAACTTCAGTCCCGGATGAACTGATACTCTTTTATGACCTTCAAGGGTATTTCACAGACATATATGAAGGCAAAACACCCAAATGCATAATATAATAAAATAAAATTTTTAACATTTAGAAAAGAAAAACATAACAGAATGTTTCCCTGAAACTATAAGCAAAGCAGCAAGAAGAAGGGGTAAGGTCATGGCAAGGCAAGTAAAACAAAATGTAAATGTTTATATTAAGCAAAATGCCTCTGTGAAACTTGTTGCATTTAAAAGTAAACTACATATAAATATAGAATGCTGAAAGAGTCCCCTGAGCCTGGAGGGAACCATCGAGTTGTGTTAGCTGATACTGTCACTGTGACTAGATGGTGGCCTGCAAGGGTCTTTCCAGGTAACAAGAGGGACAATGCCCTGGCTCCTTTGGAGGATGCCTGGAGAAGGACTGAAACAGAAGGAGTTATGTAAAACTCAGATGTAAGGAGAGGGCCAGGAAGGGAAAGTCTCACTCCCTTCTTGGGAGTGGTTGTAGAGAAGCCTGGAAGACAAACTAAAGCCAGTGTCAGGCAAATCAGGAAGGTTTGGAGAACACGGGAGAAGGTGCCTGATAAGGATGGTGGGCTGAGCCAGAATGTCAGCAATGTTAGAGAAGCTTGGGGTGTCGCTGGGCCTGTCATATAGTCGTCAATTCACCTCTCCATTGGTCTTAATGCTTAGGTAATGATGATAATGGCTGCTTACCTGGACTGAGGGGCGGCAAAATGTCAGGATCCGAGTTCATTGTCCTAAGGGTTTCCTGGTCCTTGCGTTTTCCCAGGGTCAGAATGTCCTTTAGACCCTGTCCTCAAAGTCCCTGCTGGGTTTTCCGTTCTTGATAATTCTGTAGCTACCGCCTCATTTGGTTTCTGTACCCATGGCTCTGTTATCTTAGCATCTCCCTAATTGACCTTTCCAGGGTCCACCTTTCATTTCTAAACCATTGCCCAAACAATAGGCAAACGTAAATCAGAAACCACCACACATTCATCTTCAGATCATAATGTTTTATAATAGCACACGGAGAGGAACAAGCCTGGTGGAATAGATAACCAGAGTTGCCTCTCTGCAGCAGAACATTCTTCTGTCTTTGAAAGGAAGGGTACCACAGCACATACTACACCATGAATGAAATTAGAGGTCAGCAACAGGATAAAGATGGTCACAAGAAGATAGTCATGATCTGCTGTCACTTAAAGCAGACATCTAAGACAGTCACATCCTGAAAGATAAAATGGGAGGATGGTCACCAGGACATTAGAGGAGAATTGATGTGGAGTTTGGGGTGTTTCGTGTGTGGACGTGCTTATGTATGTATGTGTTACATGTATGTGCACATGTGTGAAGGTCAAAGTTCAATCTCCACTTGTGTTTTGAGACAAGTGTTCCCGCTGTGGCTGGGGCTAACTGATTGGGTGTGGCTTGACAGACAGCTGAGCTCTCAGGATCCTGTGATTCACATTCCCAGTGCAGGGCTTACAGGCATATACTGTTATACCTGGATTTTTTTTTAAATGTCAGTGTTGGATTCAAACTTAATTCCTGTCCTTTCAAGGCAAGCAATTTACTGACTTAGCCGTCACTCAAGCTCAAGCATTGTGTTTTAACGTGTATAGGAGTTCAGATTTGCAAGGTCAAAATGTCTTGGCCATCTAAGACACAACATTGTGTGCATATTCAACACTACTGAAGTGTTCCTAGATGAGCAATGGAATACATTTCATAATTCCTTCTAACCACAATAAAAACTTTTAAAATACCCTGATAATATTATACTTACAATGATCCAATAGTGTTCTGTTATGTTTGGAAAATAAGAAGAGAAAATAGTGACTTCCGTCCTAAGGGTCTACAACATCTGGCCTCAGAGAGAGACCATATTTCCCTATAATTTGTTTTGCCGTTATTGTGCCGTGTGTCTCCTCTTCTGCCTCCTCATCTTAAAGCCTGCCAAGGTCACTGCAGCCCTCTGCATCTGCCCTTCCTCTGCCCCAGAATGCTCCATGCCTAGATTTATAGGAGGAGTCATTTTTATGGTGTTTAAGGCTGTAGATTAAGTTCTGAGAAGGTACTTGCCACTTATAAGAAAAAGATGATGAACGGCGATGTGAGAGACGCTCCTACAGTTCTTGTTGTTGGCGTCATCAGCTCTGTTTGCTTCAGGTCTCTTTTATGGGTAAATGGATTTGTTCTGTCATAAGCTTTCGTTTTAATGGAGCTTAAGGCCACCTTTCAGAATGACGCTGTCTTTTTGAATGCGGCTTTAAAATCTACCACTGACTTTGAGGAGCACTAGTCTTCAAAGGGACTGGAGATGCCTGTATCTCCCTTTATGTCTCCCAGAAGTTTTGTGCAGAAAGGGTCTCTCCAGTAAAACTGTAGCATTGGGCAAAGCAGTTTGTTTGTTTGTTTGTTTGTTTGTTTGTTTTTTAAGGGGTGATTGGCTGGACAACAGATTTAGCTTTAAGAACCAGCAGCTTTGTGTAAATATAAACTAAGCCATGTCTCCCCTACCTCAGGTAAAACCCCATGAGCTGTGATGTTTCATACAGTCTGCAGAATGATCTGCAATTGCTGTACTTTCACTTCTGAGTGAGTGAGTTCATTAAACAGAGAGCAAGGGAAAATTAAAAACAAAGTAGCAAGCAGCAGCTAGATGGAAGCAGCGGATTATCCCAGTATCAGCATCGCCAGCTCAGCTGTGGACAGCACGCTGCACAGACGACTGTCATCTGGTTGGCAGCCTACGACAGAAATTGACTGGGGAAGTTGAGGCAGTTAGCTAGTTTCGCTGATTGAGCTCTCTCTTCACGGAGGAGCTTCTGATTCGTGTTCCCGGGCTGGTGTTTTTATACCACAGGATGAGCAGTGTTCCTCCCTGTCAGAAATGGCTTGGCAGTTAGCTTTGTTCAAAGGTGTAACTTTTCTAATGCCCCAGCTTTGTTTGTTTTCTTTCTCCTTGTTAAAGGGTCAGGGGAACAGCCTGAAGGAGACCGGGGGTCTTGGAGGGCAGTTTGGCTAAAAGAAAAAAAAAAAGCAGATTGGGTATGAAATGAGGGATCTGCTCTGCTTCCCGGGACAGCTTTCCAGTGAATTCAGAGAGCACATGACAATTTAAGACTGTACATTAACGTTGCTTCCTCAAACTCTGATCGGAATTTGGTGGACCCCTAGCCATGTGGCCACATAGGATCCAGGACCTGGCTGTATTTGTTCTGCTGAAGGACAGAGAGGTACAATCCATTAGTATGGCTTTCCTCCTGGTGTTCAGTTACAGAAAGGCTCAGACTCTTACCTCCCTATTTCCTGAGCCCTTTGCCTAGGAGTCAACACAGAAGGCGCACACAGGGAAACCCTTGCAACGCTTGTTCTCGTTCATTAGAAAGACTTTTTCAGGAGCCCCTTTGTCTCATGTGGCTGGCTAGCTCCTAGCAGACAAAGCAGAACTCAACAGGCTCCTGCTGGCGACCCTGAAAGCCTGCTTTTCAGTAACTTCAAGTTGAAGTATTTTTGAGGTTTGAACTGCTTTTGTTCCTGGAAGGTCACGTGCAAAGCAGACTCCCAGTTTCCCCTGCGGTTCCGAATAAGGAGCCGAGTCTCTGCCCCGACTATGCGTCCTTGCTAAGAAACACGTGCTTCTGATCACAGAGGGACAGCATGCGCTCACAACAGCACATTTATTGTCTCTCATTTGTTCGTGGAGTCCCTGAGAAATTGGTGGCTGTTGGATTCCACGGGATGGAGAAGTCGGAAGGCTGAAAGCCTGGGTGTTCCTCTGGAGACTTCTTACCAAATGAATTTTAATGGCCTGCCTCCCTCCCTCCCACAAACACCGTTGGACACTCTGCTGGGCAATCACATTTAAAGGCTGGAGGCGCTCCAAACCTGAGCATAGAGAAATCTGTGCTTCATTGTCTCAGACTATTAAAAAATGACAACTATTCGTTGTCAGTACCTGGCAGGGCTATGAAAATTTCTATCATATTCCTTAAGTAGCTCTTTACCCTTGGAAAGCTTTCTGTATACAGAGAAAGCAAAACAACAAAACCCCAGTAAGACCAGGCTTCTGTTAAACTCGCGGGTGGTAACAGATGACAATATCCTTCCGCTGTAAGAGATGAGGAGTGAATCTCAGCTCCAGTATGTTCTTCCTTTCTCTCCCATGGTATCCTCAAGTGCTGGTAAGTGTTGAATACAGAGAGATGTTAAAAAATGCCATTTTGGTGAAAGGGGCCTGGGACCCTCAAAGTAGAGTGGGCACACTGCAGGGACAGTCCACTCGTATTAGGATGCGTGTCTGCGAAAGTCTGAGGAGGAGCCGACTTTCTACCTGGGGATCTACGGTGATGTAGGTCCCCTCCTGTTAGGACTCATGCCTGCAAAAGTCTATTGAGGAGCCATAAACAGAAATAATATGGAGGGAGAGAGGAGAAACTGCTAATTAGATGGGCCGGTGCCAGGTATGGTGTGGCAAGGTGACTTCACATTCTTTGTAAAAAGAAGCAGAGGTGGGGGGAGCTTTGTCACACAGCTTCCTTAGTGTTAGTTATCCTCTTATTTCCTGTGTTTTCTCACCACCCAATGTGTATCAGAAATGTATCCTCCTTGGCACCCAGAGAACACTCTGGGCAGAAAGAAAACCTGGGAGTTTCCCTGTTGTTCTTACTAGGTGCTGGATTGACATAGGGGCATTTTAAAACATGCTTTCTTAGATCAAAATTGGTTTTTATATCTGCAGAGACAAAGAGCCCATAGAAACCACTAACTGGCATCATGAAGAATAATTATTGTCAAGCCAAGGCCATTGTGCGTAGTCCTCACACATAATTGCCGTGGTTAGACTGGACACCAAAAGGGGAATGTCAGCTCACTGTTAAGAATCTGTAACAGAGACTGGGCATGCAGCTGCGGTAGAGGGTGCTTTCCTGGCCTGTGCAGGGCTCCAGGTTCCATCTCAGGTGCCACAGAATAAAACAGCCTTGTCAAATATTTGTTGAGCCCTTTTGGGATACAGTGAAAAATCTTGTTTTGTTCATATCCATTGTGGGTTAGATAATTCAGAAGAAAATGTACCTGTGAGTCCCCACTTCATCACCAGGGAAGCGTGTAGCAGCAGGTGCTGGCAAGGCATGGAGGATGGGCAGAAGATGGGTTCTACGAGGATAATTATATGAAGAGCCCCAGTCCTGGCACACAGAATACCTGGAGGGAAAAGGGTTTACTTTTTCTCTAAAAGTGCAATCTTGAGTAAAAGGCTTAGTACCATTCTCTCTGTGATGTTGTGAGCATCATCTACGTCTCTAGGTATGGCACTGGGACTTGTGCCTTTAATATCTTCCTCCAAATGAGAGACACTCATGGAAGTTGTGCCAGAAGTATGCCCCAGCCTGTGTCATTGGAGCACTGACTCTCTGTGGACAAGTTGCTACGAAGAAACTTCCCAACACTGGCTGGCTCTAATTTAAGTCCTCGGCTGGTTTCTGACAAGCCCCTTTCTGGAAAGGCTTGATGATGCACAGCCTGCCCCGCTTCCACAGCTAGCGTGCCGACATCACCCACCGTTCTGCATATGCACTTTGCTCCGCTCCAGAAAGAACTGCTCCCCTTCACCTTTCCCATTCAAGGTTGTGTCCTGATCCCAATACATCTGCGTTTAGGGCAAAACTGGAGGGTCGTCAATTAATCTTATGCATGACAGTTAATTACTCCCTGAAGCCTCCTTCTCTCCTTCTCAGTTGGCTGGGTAGGTGGAGAGGCTTCTTTCAGATACCAGCATCCTCCGTTTCCCCAAGAGCTGGCTTCTGCCAGCTTTTGTTCTCCCACCTACCCTGCTATAGTGGGAGGGGATTTGAGGGTTTATAGTCAAGGAAAACCGTGAAGCCCTCCGTGTTTCAAGGCTGCTTTGCTGGATTATTTAATACCTGTGACCCTTAAAACCCCAACTGGGTCTATATTGCTAAAATAAACTGGTGATTTTCTTGTCCCCCATTCTTGATTACAAAGCCCATCTTTACTAGTGTTGTCTATAACACAGGCTCGACTTTCAGACAGCCTCTCATATCCTGCTGAGTTCTCTTACGCATGAGTGTTTTCTAAGTAGCCATTTGGCTGTCCTCCGTTAGCTATATCATAACTTCATTTCCCAGTTCTTAGAAATACACGACTCCTGGAGTTATCAGCACTGTAACACCTGTGGTACCTTGGGCCCTAATTATGGTGATATAGAGCATGCAGCATTGGCATGATAAGTTTATATTTATACATGTAAATGTTTCTAGTTTCAGAGGAAAAGCACCTCAGGTATAAAGAACATACGGTTTCATAATGGTGGATGCCTATATTCCTGGCAGAAGGAGGCTGGTGATGGTTATCATGGTGATGGTTTTTGATGACGATGCCGGTGACAAAGGTAGTGATGATGGTAGTGGTGTTGCTGATGCAGGGGTGGCAGCTATGGTGCTGTTGACAGCAGTGATGTTAATGTTGGTAGTAATGATAGTGGTGCTGTCCAGCTATGGTCACGATGGTGGTGCTGATCTTGGTCGGGATGATGACAATTCACATTGGGAGGGAATGAGACCTCTGGTTGAAAAGATGTTCATAGTGTACCAGAGGCTTTGTTAAGGTCATGCTTGTGAGGGTGGAAATAATTCACATTCTACATTTTGTTTTGTCTAGTGAATGTTCTCACTCCTGAGTTGGAGGAAAATGCAGACTTGTTGACTAGAATGTCTAGACAGATGAAACTGGGAGTCTGCTGTCTGCAGGTGCTTCCGAAGTGGTGTGGATTCAGGGAGTCCAAGTGATGTGCACCATTTACGAAGGAGATGGAAGTTATGTAAGGCTTCCGTGTGGCTCATAAAGAGTCATTGCAGGTGGGAAAGACAGAGAGAAAATGACCTGTGCACTGGGCAGTAGCAAGGCTGGGAGCAGATGCTGTGTATGGGCACTGCACAAAGAGAAGAAAACAATGCAAAGGGCCAGGTGATTGAGCTGTGTTATTAAACCAAATGTCTTCCATGTTTCATGGAGAGGAACAGTTTTCTATGGTTTTCTCAGGGTCCTTCAGATATGATGAGAATTCTCATTCATGCTTTTCAAAGCAAGAAAATACCATGGGTTGCTTGTGTGCATTGTCCCTGGCTCCTGAGTCTGCTGAACAACCATCAGCCTCCAGTGTTTGCCATGAGACTCCCCAGAGTTATCACTGCTCTGTAATTTGATGGGTCTGTCTGTCTATACTTATCAGGATGTATGTTCTGTGTAAGTCCTATAAAGGTGCATGTCCCTTGTTCCCAGAGCCAGTAGCAGCAGACATTGCACTTGACTTGAACTTAATCACACACGTAATTTGTCCCTGGCTTACCACCGAGAGGGGCAGGAAAATGGGATAGAAAATACATTCCCACTGGGATCCTGAGAACAGTTAGAAGGTCAATGCTTTAGTTTGGCCACATTCTTCCTTCCCCATGAGAAGCTGCCAGGCACTGAGATGCAGGTGTAAGATGGATCACAGGGGTTGCCAAACCAACCACAAGCCCAAGCATTGGAGTAGGCAAAAGTCAGCTGTTGTGATTTGTGTGTAAAATGCGATTGGCAGTGCCTGCCTTCCTACAGCACTGGGGTAACTAAAGAACAAGTGAAAGCCAATTGCTGGAGTAGTCAGTGCCCTGGAAATGGTCACGTGAGAATAGTCAGCAGGTAAGGTTGTTTGATGTCGCTGTGGTTATGGCACAACTACTTTGGAGAAAGAAATTTGCCATGGGGTCTAGCAGCCCAGGTTACCGTATAATACTCTTCATCTAAGAAAAACACAGACTGTGTACCCTATAAGAACCCACAGCTGCTGCCAACCCTTGCATGTCTGTCTCTACATTAGCAACTTGGATACACATTTACTCATTTAATCTCCATTGGATTCTGCTATCTCCATTTTACAAGAATGCAGATTCAAAAGATTAGATGGCTTATCTATAGTCAGACAGCTAACTAGAGTCCGAGCTGTGAACATGATTTCCTGTTCCTCACCAGTGTGACAGAGTGATTGAGAACCGTTCTTGGTTTACTAGGAAAGATGTGAGCTAGCTGCTTTTTCCTGAGAGGTAAGTAGTCAACACTGAGAGACTGCCTATGTGTTTCTGCCCTGTGTGAGGTCTCAGTGGGCTCTCTATGTTAGCAACTTTGCTTCTCTAAGCCGGAAGCTTCTGATGTTACAGAGACACAGGCTTCTCATGACTATAATACATCTAGATGTGAAGAACGGATCTCAGGGTTTTGAGTCTGCTGTTCTGTGGTCAGCAGGTTGTGTGGCTTTAGGCAAGAGTTTCTTTCTTAAACTCCTGGACCCTCGTGGCTGACGCACATACATCCACCTCCTCACGGGGGAGAGTGCTTTTGAAGTGTCTTGGTAGGGGCTGAGGAGATGGCACAATAGTTCAGAACACTTGCTTCTCCTACAGAGGACCTGGGTTTTGATGCCTAGTCTCCACATGGTCGCATCTTTAACTCTAGTTTCAGGGAGATCTGATGCCCTCTTCTGGCCTCTGCTGGCACTTCATGCATACGGTGAACATATATTCATTTAAGCAACCCATTCTTACAAATAAAATGAAAATCAGCACATCTTTTAAAATGTTGCTTGGTAGGGCTTGAAATTCTATTATTACAAAATTGAGTTCACTGTGTCAAAGAACTCTCTTGAGCCTGACCATGTGTGAATTCATAAAAAATCTTCATAATGCAATGTCCATCAAAATTCCAGCAAAATTCCTGACAGACCTCAAAAGAACAATACTTCAATTTCATACAGAAAAGCAAAAAACCTAGGATAGCCAAAAYAATCCTGTACAATAAAAGAACTTCTGGAGGCATCACAGTCCCTGACTTCAAACTCTGCTCCTGAGCTACAGTACTGAAAACAGCCTGGTATTGGCATAAAAACAGACAGGAGGACCAATGG
>LOJH01002924.1:0-15538 GCA_001685095.1 Ellobius talpinus
GGTGCAAAGCTGGGATCCAGCAAAGGTCCAGGGCTCACCCGCAGCATCCAAAGCTGCGTGTAGGGAGCCCGCAAAATCAGAGGACGTCAACGCTGGAGGTCTTCAGGGGGTTACGACCTGGGTGGGGTCACTGCAAAGACCAAGGGCGGGAGCTGTGCAGCGGCTGCTTGCTGGTGTCTCCGAAGTCAGAGGCCTCCTTTTCATTGGTCCACCCAAAGAACTGACCCTTCTCCCGCCGTGACTAGNTTTTTTTTTTGGTTTAGGGTTCCTGTCCCAGACTCCGTGAATGATCTCTCTGGAGTGGGGTTTCCTTAAAATCATGTCAGCTGGCGCGCGCATTCTGGAAAGACATTCTGTTTGGAAGACTGGCACTCGAGGCTTGGAAGACCTCAAATGATCACGTTTTTTGGCCGCTGAGGTCGGGAAGTTTTTCTTTGGGTTGGAGAGTGTTGGGGTGACGGCTTATAGAACGTGAGGCTGCCCTTGATCAGCCCTGGCCTGGCCAGTGGGTATTCTGGGTTCTTGCACGCTGGTGCAGCAGCGGTTCGTGCTCTTGTCTTCCTCGTTGTGGGGCAATTTTATCAGGCTCTTTCGACCCTGGCGATGAGTGTGGTTTGAGCCTGCTTGCCCTTAGCCACGCCCTAGACGTCTAGCCCTCTCTTTACTGCAATCCCTTCCATGTGCTCAGTTCTCCCTGCTGTCGCTTTGTGAGTCTGCCAGGGGCTGCAGCGGCTCCTGCACGGAATTATCTGTACAAGGAGTTTTTTTTCTTTCATTTGAGTGACTTTTTAGCACAAGAAAAATAAAACCAAACAACAACAAAACAAGCTCAGTGATGAACTTGCAGGGGTGAAGGATTTGCTTTTTTCATAACATGACAGGGGGCTGTTTGCATGCTAAGCTACGTTCTTGTCTCTGGGAATGCTTGCGGGGGTGCTGGGGGTGTCCAGGTGCCATTTCCAGCGGTGCCACAGAGGGAAAAGTGTGTTCTGTGGCCCACCACCTAAGTGTTTGGAAGGGAAAGAGCAGTGTCTGCAAACCCATTGATTATCATCCGTAGCTGAATTTACTTGCCTTCCCTTGAGGTTGAGCCCCAAAGTTAAGGATCGCACCCACAAAGTTCCCTGTTTTCGCAGGCAACTACTTTCTAAATGCAGCCCACGACGAGTGGAGAGTTGAGTTGGTAACCTTGGGTGATTCAGCCCAAAGCGGGGTCCTTTTTAGAAGGGAGAGGTAGGTCAGATTTCTCCCACTGCAGTTCTCCTCATTGTCAGCCCTCAGAGATGTAGGATGCTGTCCTTGACCTCTGGACTTGAGCCACATCTCTGTCTCAGATCTCTGCTCTGGCCACAGCCGTCTCTGGAGCTGGTGCCCTGTGGTCAGTCTAATCATGAGCCATCTCTTGTTCCAGATCTGTCATTGAACTTCAATGTCTTAATTGTTTGAAGCATTGGATTGTGTTATGTCATCCTTGTAGTTTTTATTTTTCAAACCGAAGCTCAGATTTTTGCCTCCAATTATGAACTGAATTTTATTTCTCCTTCTTGCTCAATTGAACATAGTTTGGCACAAGTGAGCACAGAGTTGGCCCTCAGAAGATTCTGGGTCTGGGAGAGTTAAGTGCTAGTAGTCTGGAGGAGATTGTTGCTGACATAATGCCCTTTTCACTTTCCTATTTAGACCTACCATTTAGGCCACATTTAAATGTAACTCCTGCTTTGGTTTAAAACTGAACACACACAGACCTTGTTCATTACATGTGGTGGAAATATTATAAAAAATGGTGTTATTCCTACAGTTCAAAAAAGCAATGGGAAATGCTTAGAGAATTTTTTTTAAAGATGATACAAGTTTTGGTTTCTGAAGCACTAAAAACTACTTAAGTTGGATGAAAAACATACCCAGTGAATAGTACAATAGATGATGTTAAAATGACATTTTCAAGGCATTTTATTTCTATTGATTTTCTTAAAATAAGCCTTTGAATAGCTCCTTTTCCCCCTTGATGGAGACCTATCAGGCTCACGGTATTCTGACTCTGGAGGCTGCGAGGAAAAGGCGGTGGTAAGGGCTCAGAGGCTGTGCTGCCCTGCTCTGCTTTTCTTTGGAGCACTTTGTCCAGGCAGAGGCTTTCTCAGAACATATGCTTCAGAAAGGCGAGGCAGTTGGTGCCCTCCTTGGAAACAAGGGTCTCATCTTGTTCTTTGCTTGGCTATAACTTTCTCTGACTGACCTAGGTGGATATTGCTGGCTACCAGGAGGGAGGAGGTTGGCGTAAGGTAGGGATCCTAGACTGGAACCCTGGCCAAGCTGGGGTGTCTGGGCTGTCATGGGTGAGCTTATTGATGTGCATAGAGGCTGCATTTATAGTTTCCATCTTTGAGGAGAAGCTGATTGGCAGGCGGGTGGTGCTTGTCAAGGGTATGGGGATGGTGGATGTGGTGTCTAGTTTCCATACTCAGCCATGTGCCTCACAAAAACCCTTCTTGTTTCATCTCTAAACCTCTACCAGGGGAGGAGCTGTTGAGCTGCACGCCTGCTCCTTTGTTTTGGAGTTTCCTTGCAGTCCTTCACTGAGTGACGTTGAGATACTGTTTGCAAACATCCAGGGTTCATATTACAGATGAGATGACCTTTACCAAGGGAAGCAGTGAGACTTGCTGGGCATGCTTTCCTTCAACAAATTGTTTTTGTTTTTTAAATTGCATTTATTTATTTAGTGTGCAGGGGTCTGTGCACGCCATGGTGCACATGTGGAGGTCAAAGAACAATTTTTAGGACTTGTTTCTCTCCTTGCTCCATGTGGCATACAGGGGCAGAATTCAGGTCTTCAGTCTTAGTGACAAGCACCTTTACTGGCTGAGCCATTTTACCAGCCCTTTTCTTTAACTTTTCTTTAATTTAGTTAGTTAATTAATTAATTAATGTATGTGTGTTTAGGCCAGAGGTTGACCTTGAACATCTTTGTTGATTGCTTTCTGCCCTATTTTTTGAGACTGGGTTCCTTGTTGAACCTGGAGCTCATTGTCCTGACCAGATTTTTCTGTCCAGGGAGCCCTGGGGATCCTCCTGGCACTGTGGTTATAGGTGTCAGTGCTGTACCTGATTTATGTAGGTGCTGGAGAACCAAACTCAGGACTTCATAGTCGTACAGCGAGCACTTTACCTATTGCCATAGCCCATAGCATCAATTAGCCTGAGCTCAGATCCACAGTTAGGGCCCTTTCAAGGTCTCACTCAAATGCTGGCCCACTCTGCACAGACCATCCTATTGGCTGCCTGTCACTAGCTTCCTTCTCACTTGCTCCTTGACTAGTGGCCATGGGTGTGTGGTACCTGGAAGTGCAGTAGTGGGTGGGGCAAGTCTAGGATTGGGACAGGTGAGTAGTGGTTCTTGTCATCTGCCTCCATCCCAGACCCCTTCCAGAGCCTTTGTCAAACTCAGCACTCAGACTGTGGCTAGGCAGGGCTAGGGAGCTTGAAGTGGCTTCTTTGGTTTCCTCCAAGCAGATCTCTCAGCAGGAAGCTGGTCTCACTTCGCAGGTTTTCCTGTGGTTTCTGTAGTGAGGACTGTGGGGCCTCACAGCTTCTGTGACTCTGCAGGGTGAGGGAGAGGCCGTGCTGCGGGCAGGGCCAGTGTTGTTTCGGTGGGACTGTGTCATTGTTCAGGCTCCATTCCCAATCAGACTAGCAGGCTTACTGGAAATGTGTGATGTGGTTTCTGTTAAATGGGCGAGTCAGAGCTGGCAGTCCTGAGCTTCACTTAATTGTTATTTGGAGTTGGCATCCAGGAAGGTCATGTGGGTGTGCACTCTGCCCCACACTAAATGGGGCAGTGCTTACTTTCATTCACCCTTAAGAGGAGAGATGGTGTTTAAGGCAATTTTAGTGCCCGCTTTGGTGCACCGAGAACTCTTAGGATAGCAGCTGTGCTTCTCTTAGTAGTGCAGAAATGCATGCTTAAGAGCCCATCAGTGCGGCACACTTCTGACTTGTCAGAATTGACAGCAACATGGTGCAGATGTGTTGTGCAGATGTGTTCTGTGCCCTGCAGAGGCACATGACAGTGAGCTGATCCCAGCTCAGAGAGAAACAGATACTTACATTTGACTGAGTTTTAGGAGTTCCTCTCATTTTAAGTTGTCCTGAGTCTTTGCTCTGACCATGGCTTCTGTGACTATGTAGCACTGAATCCAGAGACAAGGCAGCAGAGGCTGCCTGGTCCTGGTAACAGACCCTTGCCCTAAGTCTCTTAGCTCTGTGCCTTAGTTTCCCTAGCTGTCTGGTGGAGGTGATGTGACCTGCCATGTAGAATTGCTGGGAGCAAAGACCATGGTGGTAGCTCAGCCACAGCTAACCCATAGATAGGATAAGAAGGTGTGTCTCACTGCAGGAGCCCCGAGGCTATCAGAGCCTTTAACTGCTTCTGTTAGGTCCTCGTGAGGGTGAAAGAGTCCACAGGTGCACACTGCCACTGCCTTTTTTGTTTTTGGTGCCAAGAGCAGACCCTGGTACAGATTACTTCAAGAATCCTGAAGGACTCAGCCATGGAGAGCTGTAGTATAGCATGAGACTACACCTCTTTCCCAAGGGTGGAGATGCTGGCTGCCAAGTACTTGCCTATCCAGGCACCACCTTCTTGTGGCTGGGATGGCTAGGGCTGAATGGCAGTCACTCTGGCAGCAATGGGTCATCTTGTCAAGCCTGGCCCCAAGTCTCTCAAGCTGTCCTTCCATGGCTTATGTCCCCTGCTTAGTGGCTGGAGGCTCAGGATCCAGGGTAGGACCCCAAGAGCTGCAGGGTGGCAGGTCTCGAGAGGGAAGGAGTCTGGTATAGTGATGGCTTTGGACTTTCCCTCTGCATTCCACCAGTTCATGGTTGGCCATGCTAGGTAGGTGGGGAGACAGACTTCTTTCAATCAAACCCAGAGGTTTGGGTTGTTTTCTTTAACATTTAGACTATCCCGGTGGACTTCACTTTTACAAGAGATGTCGTGGAAAGGATGAGCGAGCTTGGTGCAGGCTCACAGCATGAAGAGGCAGAGCCAAAGCCTGTCAGACCTCAGAGTTGGGACAGAAACCGTTGTTGTCCTCTGCATGCCAGCAAAGTCCTATTCCTGCAGGAAGGAAGTGTGGCTGCTGTCAGCTTTTAAATGGGTCCAAAAGGCTTGACAATTACTTTTGTGCTTTCCACAGTTGGGTTGCAAAGAAACTTAGATATTGATGGGCAGTCCAAGTGTTTGAAGGGGAAAGACAAAAATGAATAGATTTTTTAAAGTGATCTGAATAGATTAAGGAGAAGTAGAATAGAACATTTTCTATTATGGTAATTTATGTAGAGTAGTTGGTAAGATGAATGGATGGTTTTTCCCTTACTGTATTTGAAGCTCTTCAATTTCTCATTGTTTTCATCCTTGGTGGAGGCAGGAGGTGGCAGCGTGGAGGTCCTCCCAGCTCCACGTGGCTCACACTCTGCCTCTGCTATGGTGAGTTTCTCCAACGGGGCCCCACTCCCCATGCCAACAAGACAGGCTGATGCATTCGCTTCTCAGGGAGATGGGAGGCAGTAATCGTCAGTGTCTGAGACTGTTCCAGTTATTTTTAGGACTATTATGACTGAAAAGCCATCTGTGAACATTATCAACTGTAAATGTCAGTTAGGCTCTTTTAAAGGACGCATTCATGTTCTTGGCAGTGCCATGAATAGCAAATAGCCTAAAGGTGGGGATAGCCCAGTGTCTGTCAACAGAGGAGTATGGGTCTTGAACTCAGGTCGTCAGTGTTGGTGGCAAGAACTTTACTCACTTAACCATCTTGCTGGCCCTATAGCACTATTTGAGATTAATAGACAACTAAGGAAAAGATGTTTGGTCTTGGTCCTTGAGGTACTTGCTGTCATGGTTTCATAGCTGGTGTCCACTCATCTGGAAATGCTCCCTGCCATCCCTGCTGGTGGGGTCACCTCTGGGGACAACTCTGAGGAGGATCTTTGCATCCTTCTTAGCCTCTCTGTCTGCTTGGGCAGCTGTGGGCCTTCACCTGGGGCTTCTAAAAGATGTAAGTGAAGGGATTGTGTGGCTTGGATTGATTTTTACTGTTAATTCCATCAAATCTCTACAGACACACACACACACACACACACACACACACATTGCTCCACTGAGTGTAGTTTAGCTCCATTGCAGTCTTTCAGGAGTAGGATGGGAACAGAGGAAATCTTGATGTTGTTGGGTCACATGGGTCTGACCCTGAGGTAGGGGGGCAAGCCTCAGAGAGGTGACCTTTCAGCTGGGATAGTGAAAGGACAGACAGCAGTCAGCAGAATGACCATTGCAAGGGGCACCTGAGATGTAGGTGGATCTGGCCGTATTGGTGTCTGTGTCTGCAGCATTAGGTATGAGGTGGGGACCACGAAGGAGTCAGCTCTGCCTTTGGGGATCACTCTAGGCTCGCTGGTGAAAGAAGCATGACTGGCGGTTGAGGAGGCTACTTTGGTGCAAGGACAGTGGGGGCTCTTTCTTGATGGACAGAAACGATGGACCTGAACAGGAGTGGGCAGGGCCTGGATGGGGAAGGGGAAAACTAGGGGTGGGCAGGACAGGACTTGGAATTTAGACTGGCATGTTTAAGGGGCCAGGCAATACCTCTGAGAGGAGGGTAAAAGGAAAACACAGACTTGGCTCCTGACCCTCTGGTAGATATTGTAACTGGACAGCCCTACCCTACCACAGTTGTCTGGAAATATGAGAAAAAGGCACAGGGACAGGTTCTAAGTTCTGACCTGGCAAGAGTGGTTAATCCTCTAGATCTAGGAGTAAGAGCCAAAGCTGGTGACATGGGTCTGGTTGGGGTGGGGATGGTTCCTATGGAAGCTTCTGATGGCAGTATCTTCCAGGGACTGAAGCTGTGGCTGGGCAAGATGTCCAGGGGATGACATTTAGCCTGGGCAGCATAGTTCAGCTAGACCTCACAGTTCCCTGGGGGCTGGTGAGGTGGCTTCTGAGCAGCGTTCTGTGGTTTCTTATCCTGCTGGAAGTTCAGTTGAGATTCCCCCCCCGACTGGATATGGAACCCAGGGTCTGTGTGTACATGCTGGAGTAGGCTCTCCTAAGAGCCTATACCCAAGCCCTAAGTGGAGATGTTCTGAAGGGAGATTTTGGGTAGCAGAGCAAAGGGGGCATTGTACATCCCAGCCTCAGCATGGAAATCATGTAGCACAGCATCACTGTGAGGGCACTGAGAGTACCAGTCCTCTCTGGTAGGAGGCTGTCAGTCACTTCTCTAGGAGGGCACATTTTGTGTGTACACAGAGATATTCTAGGAAGCACTTGGAGTGTTGGCTTAGGCCGAAGGATAAGGAGGTTAGGGTTGGGGAGCCTTTTCAAAGGGTATCAAATGGGATTTCAGGAAAGAGAATGGAGTGGAGGAGGTGTTTTAGCTCATGGTGTTTCTTGAACTGAGTGATGGTGTGCAGTACGTCCAAATCCCAGATGGGTGAGTGGTACCAAAGACGTCCATCAGCGGAACTGTGGGTAAAAAGCAGCCCTGTCATAAAGAGACAAAACTTATGTGGCTTACAGTTTTGGAGTTTTAAGTCTGTGCTGGTTGTAGTGATCTAGGAAGAAGGAACCTCAAATGAGAAAATGTCCCCATCAGATTGGCTTGTAGGCAAACTCGTGAGATATTTTCTTGTTGTGAGAGGAGGGCCCTGCCCATTGTTGGTGGTGTGACTCCTAGGCATATAGGCCTGAGTTGTGTAAGAATCCAAGCTGAGTGAGTCAGTGAGTGGCATTTCTCCATGGCTTCTGTTTCAGCTATTGCCTTGATTTCCCGCCTTAAGTTCTCTGGGTGATGGACTATAAACTGTAAGATATAGTGTTTTTTTTTTTTGCCCCAAGTTGCTTTGGTCATAGTGTTTATCACAGTACCAGAAAGCAAAGTAGAACAAAGTCCAACATTGGGTGACCCCATTTGTTTGGAAGATAAGCACTTTATGTTGTGTGTGCGTGTGCATGTGTGTATGCGTATGCACATGTGTGTGTGCAGGAGCTTTCATTGCCAACCGTGAAGTTAGAGAGGCTACGGCCCTGTCAGCGGTCCCAATGACCTAAGGACCTCTCTCACTAAGCCCCGCCTCTTAAGATCCCTTCGTCTCCCAATAGCACCATCCTCTAGACCAAGTCTACAGTTGTCATGGGTATTTGGGGACACAACCCATTTCCTCACACTGCAGAACACAAAAATATAAGGGGCCAGAGGGAAAAAGGCCGGGCTGGTAAAAGGTCATCATCTCCAGGGTTAACCGCTGGGTTGGGTAAAGAATGAGGCCCAGAGGTCTGTGGACAAGATCTTCTAGGCTGGAGGAGCAGAATCCTGGTCTCAGCTAAGCTGTAGTTTTCAAAGAAGAGTGGAATGGAAGACAGTTTTAGATGGAGACAAAAAAGGAACCACACCCAAATCCTTGCTGGAAAAAGTGCTGGAAAATAGTCTCCTAAAGAAATCAAAGTCAGAAGGAAGGCATGGGAGGTAAGAGTGCTGGTGGGCAGAGATGCCTGGGTGCACATGGGCACAACCAAGTAGCAGTTGCTGAGTGGAATGATGGGAGTCTGTGCTTCTCAAGAATGCGGTGACGGCCTGCATGGGGTGTAGCTGATGTGGGTTGCCTAAGATGCCTGACTCCAGACCATGATTTTGTTGTGCAAATTAATGCAGGGCAAATGCTGAGTTAACAGGTGCAGAGCAGGTAACTTCTGCAGAGGAGAGGGAAATGGGAGCAGGACGATGCCATCCAATGAAGCCTTGGGAGCGACAGGGTACACAGCAGAGCAGCACAGTGAATCAGCAAGAGCAGCAGTGCTGTGGAGTAACCACTCTTGGATTGGCTGTTGTCCTGAGTGAGCAAGGCTAGCCCACCTGGCCAGACTCCTGGATGGATGGTGCTTAAAAATCCCACTGTGAGCTGCAGATGCTCCCTGGGCTCTACGGAGTGCTGGAAAGAGATTTGCCTGTCATTTCCCAAGGCAAGGGACTGGAGTTTGTGTTAGTGTTGGCAATCTGCCTGCCTGCCACAGAGCCTGGTACAGAATGCGTGCACACACACCTGTGTATGCGTGTGTGTGTGTCGCTGGCCTTCTGGGGGAGCTGGCTCTGAGAGGGAGATTGGTCTGCAGGACATTTGCTGAAGCCTTGTGGAAGGAAGGGAAGGAGGCAAGATTGGGTATAGGGAAGGCTGGGCTGCAGTGCAGGCTTAAGGAAGGCCTCAGTTGACCCGGTGGTCCCCAGAAGCTGGGATGGCTCTTCAGCTGGTCCAAGTGGCCAGGGTTGCCTAACTCTGCTGGACATGTTCAGATGGTGTTGTCATGCAGAAGCCCTTCCCTAACTAGAGATGGTTGGGGGTGTTAGCTACAATACTAGAAACACTAGAAGCTCCCGGGAACAAGGTCTTTGGTTTAGACAGCTCTGTACAATTGCTATTTTAGGGTCCTTGACGCTGTTGGAACACTTAGCACTGATATTGACCTCAATGCCTCTTGTGTCAACTTAAGGCTTCTGGAAAGGTCAGGCTGACGTGACACCTGGCAGAAGCTTATCAGATGGCCTGCTCAACACTGTAAATCAGGAATAAGCATTCCTTCTTTGAGTTTGAGTCTGTGTGTGTTTGGATATAGATGGCCACATCTAGATCTTGGTGGCTACTCTGTACTCAGACCTGACTCCTGATAGGACCGGAGTACTCTTTGTTCCCCTGGGTGTGTGCTAGTTTTTTTTGTGGTCTTGATGACTTTAGACTTTTGTCTCAGCATTGCGAGGAGGCATCAGGAGCAGCTACGCTTGCCAAGGCTGGTGGAATTCTGACAGTTAGTCTTTATATGCACTTCTGTTTCCCAGCTCTGCTGTTAGAAGGCCTCTGGCCGAAGGGCTAAAGATGAGATTAGACAAGCCAACAGCTTCATTGCAGGGACCCAGGAACTGTTTTGGCCTCCCCCAGGTCTCAGTCTCCTCAGCTACAAGGTGACAGCCAGATCCCTTGTGCCTTGAAGCAAACACAGAGACCCTCAAAAGACCCAAGGGCCACCTTCTGTTCCAGCAGCTAGGCACTGGCCCCTGGTAGCAGGAAGCTTTGCTCTAAAACTGTTCTTTGAATCTCTACAGCCAGGGCTCTTGAGCTGAGCAGCCTGGGATCAGGTGGTATGGGCCAGGTGGGGCCCCCGTGGAGCATACTCCTCCCTCTTGACTCCAGTATTCTTGGATATGCTTGCTGGTACCAGGGAAACTCTGTGGGTGGTTTCCCAGTAGTGATGGTAAGGCTGGGAATCCCTAACTCTGAGTGCCACAAAGTCTTCCCCTTGTGGTCCCCAAACCAAGCCAGGCCAGTGCTCCTGCAGCACTTGGGGTACCTCTCTCAGCACTGCCAGGTGCAGACTTCTGTCATGGGTTAAAGGAATCTGCCACTACACCTGGCAGGTGCTAATTTTTTTTGAACATCTAGTGTTTTTCCATCCATGTCCATCTTCAGCAAGGCTGGTGCTGGCTGACTGATATGATCTGTCCACTTCCTCCTGCTCCATGTTCCTTGCTTGTTTGTTGTCTTCCTGTGGCTTCGTTCCATCAGGCCCATGAATCCCCTTATAAAATGCTGACATACTGACAAAGTGACTGTCTTTCTGATGAACAGCTCTGGTTTGAGAACTTCATTTGTTGGGTTTTTTTCCTTGTTGCTGGCTTTCGTGATTATGCTCTCACTGACAGCCCTTCAGCGTCTGCCTACACAGAAGCAGCTGTGGCTGGGCCCTGTGGGATGTTGGAGGGCCAGTACCCAGCATGACTCATCCAAGGATGACCCTGGCCTAGGGAGACCGATTCCAATTGAAAACCTGCGGCAACCCACCTTGGAGCTTGCTGGAGTAATTGGCAAGGAGTCTTCACCCACCCATGGTGATGTCCTCAAGTGAGAGGAGTTCACAGAATAGTTGCTGAAATGGTTCCTTGGCATAGAATGAGTAACCTGTCACCTTAGGCACATGGGTACCCAGAAGTCACATATGGCATATAGCAGGTCCCTCCCCCTTTGTCAGGTAGAAGAGTTTACTCTCAAGTGGCCTGCACAGTTGGGATCCTGCCATTTGTCTCTTGTAAGTAAAGCCATCTTGGGAAGTAAGTACATGGTTAAGGAGTTTCCAGAAAATGTTAGTTATTGTAGCTGAGTTCCTTTCTTCCTCTTCTTTTAAAGTCTAGAAGAGAGAAAGCATTGAACTTGAGTTACAGTTCCTTATACCTAAGTGTTTATTGTTTGTACCATGTATGTAATAATTGGGGGCCCCAGGTAGGAGCTGGCATGCTCATATCTGAGTGAAGAGGGGGAATTTCAGGGTGAATGGGGAGTGCTGGATTCTTCCCAGCTCTGCACAGATGGTGTCTCACACTGGGAGGCCACATAATTTCGTCCACTTCTTGGAAGGAAGATAGCTTTTCACAGCTGAGTGAAGTTGTAATGTTCATGGGAAAGCTAGCGATCATGGTGGCTGGCCATATCCTTGGCACTGCTGCCGGCACTATACTACCACCATGGGGGGTGCTGGGCGGTCTGAAGAGCAGAGAACAGTGTGCACCCCTGGTGCCTTGGTGGGTGTCAGCGTGAGGACACTGACTCAAACCCCGTGGTGTGCGGTCACCATTCACATGACAAGAGTCTCCATGCACCCAGAAACCAAGGCCCCTGTTTTGGGGCCATGAGCTGACTTAGAACCATTCTCCTTTGGTAGAAGATGTGGTGTCATTAGAATGTCACAGGCACAAAGCCAGAACTGTCATATTGAATGGCTCCTGACTCTTCTCACATCCACCTTGTGTAAGAAACTCAGTGGCATGAGAGATCCAGGGATCATAACCATCCCTTCCCCTGGCCTTGTGAAGTCCTTTGGGCCAGGAACTAGAGGGCCTGGTACCACAGGCTGCTGGGGTTTGAGCAGGGTAGTGTAGCCTGAACACTTGGCAGCTGGCATAACAATGGCCCTCTGATTCCCCCTGGAGCCTGTGACTGTGTTACACTGTATGGCAGGTGAACCAGTGGAACTTTGGCTGCTTATCAGGTGTCCCTAGGAGTGTGGGGTTTCCCATTGTTTGGGAAGGTTCTGCAACTACAAGTGTCTAATGGTAGGCGAGAGGGGTGGAAGTGGGAATGGAGGTGGGGGTTAGAGGGAGCTGGGACGATGGAGGGCCAGAGAGGCAGTGTTGCCTACTGGGAATGGAAGTGGAGGCTTTCATGTGCAGTGTGACCAGATCTAGGCCATGAGAAAGCCCAGGGATGCCTTGCTGTGCGTGTGCCCTCTAGACGTGAGATACCAAGCTCAGCTGTTTTAAGGCACAAAGTTTGCCGGTTGATTAACAGCAGCGGGAGCTAGCTCTGCCTCGGGGGACATACTAGGGTTCAAGAGTTCATGAAGCCCTGCTAAGGACAGGAAGAACCCAGAAGTACCAGCTGTCTCCCAGGTTGTGGCCGATGGACCGTGAAGTGTCCACCCTGGGCCTGGGCTGTGGTGTGAGTCACAGTGGGACAGGGTGTGAACGAGTCTCAACAGCATCCTGGTAAGTGCAAAACACCAGCCTCAAAATATCACATACGCATGACATCCTTTTTATAGAGCTAAAAACAGCCAAAAATACATTTTAGGATGACATATGGCAGCAACCAAGCTGTCTGGATGGGGCCGCTAGAGCTGGACTCAGGTGAAGGTTGCGCTGTGGGGAGGTGGAAGTGTGAGGGCACGTGGACGTAGCTGAGCCGGTTTTATCTGTGTGTCAGTGGATGGGCTCATAGCCCTGGTGTGAAATAACCTTTGCACCCTTTAACTTTTTTGTGCAGAGTTGAGAAAGACTGCGTCTTCAGCCTGTTCTGCTTTCCTCCCAGGGAGTTCCCAGGCCAGGGATTTAAAAACTGTTGTTGTCCACAGCATTGTGTAAGAAATAGCAGGCTCTATGGAGAGTAAAATGGTCAGGAATTAGCCAGAGGCACAAGTGTTTGACTGGGGACCAGTTATGCAGAGGTGACCTCACAGCCCACATTCCTCCAGAGCCTGCATGTTCCATGCCCGGGAACTACAGGAACCCCTGGGTGCTCTGTGCAAGGACCTGTGTGGGTCTCCGCATGCCTTGCATTAAGTTCTTGGTGAAGTTTCCATAAGCCTTGTGTTGAGGTTCTGGGGGCTCCCAGGTGCCTAACTGAGGATCTGTAGGGGCCTTGGGAGTGCCCTGAGTTGAGTTGCTGTGGTGACTGCTGGGTGCCCAGTTTTGAGGATCTGTGTGTCCTCTGGGCGTCCTGAACTGAGTTGCTGGGGAGGCCTCTGGGTGCCCTGTGTCAGGGCACTGCAGGGACTCCCAGCCTCTGCAGATGAGAAATTGACTGTCTCTAATCAATGAGACGTCTTTGGTGGTGAGAAAGATACAGCCTGTGGTCCTTTAGGGGGAGCTCTGTAAATTTGCTTCCTTCCGAGACAGAAGCAAAAGAGCCCCCCCCATCTAGAAGGCTATAAAAGCTCTTTTCTCGGAATGCCAGGATCGATCCAGTGGGCCCATTTATCTGCATTTTGTGAGTTCTTTCAGTTGAGGTATGTGATGCATGATTTTCATTAGAAGGTTGGGTCAGAGCTCGAGGGATGTCAGCTTAAATACTGAGGGGGGGATGCCAGCTGGACATTTTGACGAAAGAAGGAAACCAAAGTTGTTTCCCTGATGACTTTTCCTCCCAGTTCTGTGGAGTTCGTGAAAGGAAGACTACAGATGATGCTCTGTGAGCTGTGGGTTGTAGTTGGATTACAGTAATTCCAGGTGAGGTGTGATGATGCACACCTGTGATCCCAACTTGTTGGGAGGCTGAGGCAGGGGGAACTCCACTTTGAGGCCAGCTTGGACTAGGAAGTGGGTTGTGGTGGCTATTCTTGGTTGTCGGCTTGCCTATATCTAGGGTGGACTACAATCCAGAAATGGAGGCACACCTGTGAGAGGTTTTCTGCTTAGTCTGAAGTGGGCGAATCCACTTCCAGTCCAGACCTTTGAGGTGGGAAGACATGCGCCTTTCATCTGGATCTTAAGACTGGAAGACTTAGGCCTTTGATTCAGACCTTGAAGTGGGAAGACACACTTTTAATCTGGGCCACATCTTCTGCTAGAAGCCTCTATGGGACATGGAAGAAGGAAGCTCTCTACATCATAGCCTGCTTGTCCCCACCTTGCTAGCCCATCCATTCCTTCACTGGCAATGGAGCCTACCTCATTGGGATTCCAGCATGTACTGAAGACTAGCTGAGACATCCAGCTTTGTGGACCAAGAAACTACTGGATTCTTGGACATTCCATTCACAGTCGGCCACTGTTGGATTAGCTGGACTGCAGCCTATAAGTCATCCCAATAAATCCCCCTTTTATATAAATCTAGAGAGATTCATTCCATAAGTTCTGTGACTCTAGAGAACCCTGTCTAATACAAGGGTCCTGTTTTAACGCACATTTTCCTTTTAGGTGCATGAGCTAGTAAGACACAGAAAGATGGTCTTATTAAGAGCCCCAAATTTGGAGCTGGAGAGATGGATCAGGTGTTGAATACTTCAGTTATTTTCACTTCTTTAAATATTATCCAATCACTCACCCCCTACAAACATATGACTATTTTCTAGAAATATTGCATTCTTGAGATATCGACTGTTGTTCTTCCAGAGGGTTGGATTCCCAGCACCCATATGCCTGCTCACAACTGTCTGTAATAACTCCCAATTCCAGTGGATCCAGTGCCCTCTTCTGGCCTCTACAGGCAATAGGCACAGATATGCATAGGCCGGCAAAACACCCACACACAAAATAAAATACAATTAAAAAGAGCCCTAAGTTTATTTTCTTCCACTGTAAAGGATGAATCTGCCTTGACCAGCTTTGTAAACATTGGTCTTAAATGGCCTCTTCCTAAATAATTACATCTATTGTACACATGAATTCAAAGAAAGAATGATGTCACCATCTCCCTTTGAGCATCTTGTCTACTTCTTACTTTTTGGTTCATGTCTATTCGTGTCTGCTGTAACCTGGAGTTTCCTTAGTTACCGGACTTTTGATAAGGTTGGAAAGTGATTGCCTGGTACTGCTTGTTACCAGGCACTGAGTACCTGGGGCGCTGAGTACCTCCACACGGAGCTCTTTGAGTTGGGCTGTATTTCTCCAGAATGCTCCATCACAGGGAGATGCAGTTTTCCTCTCTAGGACTTTTTTGTTTTAAATAATCTCAGAGCTGGAGAGTTGGCTCAGTGGTTAAAAGCATCTGATGTTCTTGCAGGACTGAGGTTAGAGTCCTGTTATTGATATAGGGCAGCTCTAACTACCTGCAACTTTAGCTCCAGAGGATCTGATGCACTCTCCTGGCTATGTGAGCACCCATACACATGTAGCGTTCAGTTACACAAATACAAATAACACAAAAATAAAAGTAAATCTTTAAAAAGTAAAACTCAGGGGCTGGAGAGATGGCTCAGAGGTTAAGAGCATTGCCTGCTCTT
>LOJH01002924.1:24345-37411 GCA_001685095.1 Ellobius talpinus
TGGCTTAGTTTTACCCTCTGATCTTCAGGCAAGCTTTATTTATTAAAACATAAAGTATTACTATCTGATTCTTATAGTGAGGCTGCACAGCGTGGCATTTTTCTCAGCTGGGAAGCACAGAGGAAGGTAGATGTTAGGATCCTAGAGATCCTTCTAGGGCATATCCCAGTGATCTGAATACCTCTCACCAAACCCCACCTCCTAAAGATTGCACCACCTCCTAGTAGGACCACCCTGGAGACTGTCTTTAGCACTTGGGTGCTTGGAGGAGGACACTCAGCATCCACACCAAAGCTCTGTTAGCCTTAAGTGCCAATGTGCGGGCTAGCTAGCTGTGGAGAGGTGAGTTCTGTTCAACTCTGCAAAGTGTGCTAGGTCACAATTCCGCCCCTAGGAATTTATTCTAAGGAACTGGCCATGCAGGCGTGAGGAGGACCTGGGAGGAGTTGTTCAATGCTGCTTTGTTAACAACTGCAGAATGCTAGCGGAAGCCTACCATTGAAAGCTGCATTAGTGGTGTGGTTAAAAAATTAATCACGCGGCCTCAGTCAGTAAAGCAATCCCTACTCAAGCACAAGGACCTGAGTTCTCTCCCAGCACCCACATTAAAAAACGAAACAAAAACTGTGTGCACCTGTGGTCTGATTGTCATCCAGCACTGGGAGGTGGAGAAACACTGGAACTTAGTGCTCATGACCCAGCTACTCTAGCCTGCTTGGTGAGCCCAGGTTCAGTGAAATAGCCTGCGGACAAAAGATAGAAAAGGTAGAGAGTGGGGCTGGAGAGATGGCTCAGCAGTTAAGAACACATATTCCTCCTCCAGAAGATCCGAGTTCAATTCCCAACATCTGCATCAATTACAGACTCAGAATTACCTGTAGCTCCAGCTCCAGGGGATCCAACACTTCTGGCCTTCTCAGATTTCTGCAGATATGAGCGTATACCCAGTTGGAAGCACACACACACACACACACACACATATAATTTAAAAAAAAGTGGAGAATGAGTGAAGAGGGTACCTGATGTTGACTCTACACACACACACACACACATTTACCAAATACATATGCACACACATAGAAATACATACACACAATTTCAAAATTGCTATGGAGTGAAGCTTCAGGCAGCCAAAGTATTTGTGCAGTCCAGAGAGCTGGTGAGGCACAGCGGTGTGAGGTGTAATTTAGAGTGTGCATGTTCCTGTTCACTGGAAAGTGGTTCTTCAGGTGCACTGAAGAACCTCTTGATGCACTTTTTCCTCCAGTTGCAGTACTTGTAAAGAATCCCTATTTTCTTGTATTTAAAAAATATTTTGTGCCAATCATAAACTACTTGTGTAGAAGAGCATTAGGAAAAGACATAGAAGGATTTTCCACTTCTTCCATCACAGGCATTGTCTTCAGAGCTGGTGAGGCGACTGCTCTTTTGGGCCAGTGGTGAGCTGCTCCTGGCTCAGGCAAGCTTGGGAGCAGAGGCTGTGTTCTCTGTGAAGGCAGCAGGCCAAAGTAGCCACCTCCTCATGGTGGGTCTCTGTTTCCTCCTGTTCTGGCCTCTCCACATCCTCTTGTCAGCTGCCACCATAAAGCCCAAGTCATCATCAGCTTTGGCTCAGATCTGCTTCTCTTCTGAGGAGGGAATGGTGGCATGGAGTGTATTTCTGGGGACCCTAAAGATGAGTGGGGTGCACTGTGGTTCCGGTGGGGCTAGTCAAAGCCAGTCAGGCTTCCCTGGAGAGTTTTGTGTGTAGCTGTCCAGGCTGGATCTTTGGAAACCCCATTTTACTGTTTGTTCTGTGCCCTGGGCTGGAACTGCTCAATTTTATAATGAACATGTAAAGTCAGGACAGATTCCCTCCCCCAGGTGGGCTCCTAGGGACCTGATCCCACCTCCATCATTTCTGAAAATCCAGGTTTCTGGTTTGGCTCTTGTCAGAGTAGGGTTGTTCTTTGTAGGCCAGAGGATGATGTACAATAGCTGTGCTCTCAGTTTCTAACTAATGAGTTTATTAAGTGTAGTCAGCCACAGTAGAAGAGTAAATGTGAGCAAAGGTCGATAGAAAAACAAAAACCCATCACAGCGGGTGCTCACAATATCCAGCCCAGACCAGTGTGCAGTAGGCTGGCAGTAAACAAAGTCACACCATCAAATCAGGGTCTTAAGTCATACAACAGAAACTGACCGGTGGAGGCTGCCACTGCACATTGCCCATGGAGAACTCAGGGTGGAGTGGGTCCCCTTGGGCCAGGCTTCAAAACAGAGCAGATAGCAGCCGTGTAACACCATTGAGCCGTGCTTTAAGTCACCCACCAGAAGTGACTGGGAAAGCCTTGGGCAGTCAACGGGTATCCCCATTGAGAGTCCCAGGCAGAGCAGGGCTTCTCTCCAGAGCAGACTTCCGGCTGCTTCTCTTCCCCCCTGCCGACATTTGTGTATCGTGGGATAAACAACATTAGCATCTTTGGAAGGCTGCCTTCCACTGTTCTCAAGCCCACAGTCTTTTCCCTCTGTCTGTTTTTTCTGTTCTACATGCCACCCTCCCATCCCATCTGCTGTTATAGATTCAGGGGCCAGCAGGGCTGGGTGTTTGGGGAACTTTGAGAGGAAAATGCTTGGATCTGATGTGGCGATGGGAGGGGACCCAGGTCCCAAAGTCAGCTTCTCAGCACAGGACAGTTTACCAATACAGCGCACATTAGAGGGGTGGAGCTTGCCAGGCGTTGTGCACTCTGGGTGAGGGAGATAGCTCTGGACCTTGGTCTCCTTTGCCTTTGCAGAAGCTTTAAAAAGTTGTAACGTTAATTTACTCTTTTTCTGTTCAGTCAGCTCCCTGTGCTGCTGTTCCTGAAGCCTACTGGCATTGGGGGAACTTAACTCGGTCTTCCCAGATGATTCAAATTCATCCCTGCCCCCAAACTGTTGGTCACAGTTATGTGACCTCCACATGTCCTGACCCTGGCTGCACAGAGCTCTTGTTCCCTCTCTTGGCAGGGTGGTCATTTGCACCTGACTCTATCCACAGGATCTAGAAGCTTGCAGACAGACACTGCTTTTCTCAGATGAAGAGGATTCTTTCCAGAAGGTTCCTTGTCAGTAGTGGGCCTGGCTTCCTGAGTTTCTCTGTGATGCTGAGGGAAGGGACTCTTGGGAATGGCCCTTTTACCAGTCTCGGCAGCTATCTGCCCAGCTCTTGATGCTCCATCTGCTGTGCATCTCCTCTCCTCAAAATTGCTATCAGGGAGCTAGAGAGATGGCTCAGAATTTAAGGGCACTGTTGCTCTTCCAGAGACCCAAGTTCACTTCCCAGCACCACATACAAAAACACACAATACATGTTATTAAAAATAATATAAATAAATCCTTAAAAAATTGTTCTTTCAGGCCAAGTGGTAATAGTGCACACTTTTAATCCCAGCACTTGGAAGGCAGAGGCAGACGGATCTCTATGAGTTTGAGCCCAGCCTGGTCTACAAGAGCTAGTTCCAGGACAAGCTCCACAGCTACGTAGAGAAATCCTGTCTTGAAAAACAAAACAAAACAAAAAAATGCTCTTTCAGGTATGTAAGCCATGGCTACCACCTTGACACCTCCCTTCTGAAAACCTCTCCATGCAGGATGGCAGGCCTAGGGGAGGTAATGCTGGTGTTGAGGCACCCTCTGATGGTGCCCTGCTAAAGCCACAGGGAGGTACAACTTTGCCTCTGAGTCTGTTCACGCTGCTGGAGCCTGGCAGCACCCACACTGTTGAGAACCCCTTCTACTGAGGCTTCACTGAGGAATGATAGTTTACCGAGGCTTGTCTCGTGTTGCTCCTCAATCGTCTGCTACAATACTTCAGTCTAGAACACTTAACAGTCACGAGGGACTTGGAAAATAATTAATTCCACTTAAATTTGTGTTTCAAAGAAGTTGGAGAGATAGTCAATAAAATACTTTTAAGCATAAAAATGCAGTTCTTGGGTGAGGTTTGGTGATATACACCTTTAATCCCAGCACTCAGGAGGCAGAGTCAGGTGGATCTCTATGAGTTCGAGGCTGACCTGGTCTACATAGTGAGTTCCAGGCCAGCCATGGCTATATAATGAGACCTTGCCTCAAAACAAACAAACAAAACCCAAAAATATAGTTCTTGATAGTAACACGACATGGGAAGAGATGGAAAGGAGGATTCCAGAAGGCAGAGGAGCTGAGTCTTTCTGCATCTGGAGACCTCTGTTCTTTACTGATTTGGCATCGTCAGGCAGGATAGAACCCATTAGAGGGCTTTAGTGACAGGCCAAGTCTTGTTTGTGTACGTGTGTGTGTGTGAAACAGCGGCTCCCTGTATAGCCCAGACTAGTTTCAAACTCGCAATATGGTCCAGGCTGGCCTCAGACTCAAAATCCTTCTGCCCTAAACTCCTGAACACTGGTGTATGTGCTCAGTTTTAATGCTAAATCTCAGCAGTGTGAATCCCCCAGAGATCACAGCCTCTGCAGTTTTTGAACTCTAATTTGACACTTTGGCTGCCAGTGTGATTTTTCCTGATTCTCCCAAAAGAGGAAGGCTTCAGGTTTGATGTCAGCACAGGGGGCAGTGTCTTCTCTTAGAAGGCAAAGTGCTCTGCACTTCTTGGCTGCCCCCTGGGCCGGGGCAGAACCTTGGATTCTTGGTCTTGCTTTCATTGGCAGGTGAAGAGGAGGTAATCCCCTGCTTTGCTGTCTTGACCTATGAGGACAAATGTTTCTTGAGCAACCCTGTGGGAGGTGGGAACCAAACCAGGTCCTCTATAAGAGCAGCCAGTGAACTTAACCACCAAATCCTTGCTCCAGTCCAGCAGCTACACTTTAGTGAGCACCACACAGATTCTGGTATTAGGTGAGAGCCACACGACAATCTCTCTCAGGTGACCTATGCACTGTCCTCCTCAGGCGAACACCACACAGCTGATCTTTGGTCATTCCTTTGCTTCTGCTTGGCCATGTGACTGTTTGCCGTGTGATCCTGACAGGTGTCCTTGGAGATCCTGTGCCCTCAGTGACCTCATTCTTCTCAGAGGCCAAGTGTCTCTGGGGACTGATTGTGATTCAGAACTTCCCACTGTCCCTCCACAGACTCCTCCAGCACCTTCTGGGTGACCCCTAGCTGCTCCCTGCCTCATGATTGCCATGTAGACAGCAGCAAGACCAAGCTGCTGACTTGGTGCTGTTTCTGGGGGCCACTCAGTCCTGAGCGGCTGCTTTCCCTAGGCTCCAGACACCATCAACTGTGAGTCCTACAGCCCAACAGCCCAACCCTCTTCCTCTTCCTGTCACCCAGGAGGCCTGGCGGTGACTGCCAGCGGTTGTGTTGAGGTGGAACCTCCACGTACCATTTCCATTGCATCTTGATGAGCAAAGCACAGAAGAGATAAACTGTACCCTTCTCTTTTGCCCCCCCCCACTTCTCCTCTCTCTCTTTTTGTTTTCTGGGTTTCAAGACAGGGTTTCTCTTTGTAACAGCCCTAACTAGCTCTTGTAGACCAGGCTGACCTCGAACTCACAGAGATCTGCCTGCTTCTGCCTCCCGAGTGCTGGGACTAAAGGCGTGCACCACCACTGCCCTGCTCATTTCATTTTTTTGAGATAGGGTGTTATGTTATGTGGCTAAGTGTGGCCTGAGACTTGTGTAGCTGAGGATGACCTTGAACTCCTGCTTCTCCTTGCTTGCTGGAATTGCAGATTGCAGGTGTTCACCATCCTGCCTACTCCTAAATTAACCCTTCCCAGTTGGGCTTCAGCCTTTAAGGACATTTCCCTGTCTGGTTTTAGGAGTGACAGCATAGGCTCTCAACTCAGGTGGGGACAGTTGTACCTCTAGGGGAGTTCCAGGTGGGGTAGGCAGACTCACCTCAGTTCTTGGTGCCGCACTGATGGCATCTGTGTTGTGGTTTGAATGTAAAATATACTTCATAGGTTCATGTGTTTGAAAATATGGCCCTTGAATTTGGATGTGGTTTGGGAGGGGGGTTGTGGAAACTTTAAGCTACAGGGCCAGCTGGAGGACACAGGCTGCTGGGCAGCATCATTGAAGATTATAGTCCAGCCCTATAGGAGTGATCTGCAAAGATGTAATCAAGTAGTCCCATTCCTGCCACCGTGGATGCTGCCATGCCTTTTCCACCATGAAGCTGGGCTAAAATAAGTCTTTCTGTCCCTGAATTGCATCTGTCATGAATTTTGTCACAGTTACAAGATAAGTAACTAATACAGTCCCCAAGAGGGCTATTGAGTGGGTCTTCTTTAGTTATATTTAGTAATTAAAGTCTTTTGTAGTCTAAAATTCAGTTGCTAAAGCCAGGCATAGTGGTGTATATCTTTAATACCAGCATTTGGGAGACAGAGAGGGAGGCAGATCTCTGAGGGAGTCTAGTGAGGTCTAGTGCGTGAGTTCCAGAACAGCCAGGACTACACATAAAACTCTGTCTTGAAAACAAACAGAAAAAGAAAGAAAAGAAGATTCAGTTGTTATGTTAGTCATGTGTCTGTTGCTGCCACAGAATATCAGACAGAATCTACCCAAGGAAGGAAGGGTTTGTTTTGTCTCTCAATCTGTCATGGCAGCAGAAGTATAGGGCATCTGGTCATGAAGCGGGGAGGGGCACACGCACTGTGGAACCCCAGCCTGTGGCTCATGTTATCCGTATTTCAGGTAGGGCTTCCTTCCACAATTAACCTAAGCTTGAAAGCCCTCATAGGTGTGCCCGTTTCCATAGTGATTTTAAATCTCGTTAAGTTGGCAACCAAGGTCAACTTCAGCAGCTCAGTGGAAGAGTGTTTAAGGTGCAAGTCCACTAAATCTGACTTCAGTCCCCGGATCCCGTGGTGCAAGGATAGCCCTGATTGGCACCAACAATCCTCTGGCTTCCACATGCGGCAATGGCATGCACATGTATGCACACAACAATAATAATATTTAAGGGCCAGTAAAATGGCTCAGCAGGTAGAAGTGCTTGCAAGAAGGCCTTATGACCTGAGTTCGCTTCTCAGATCCCACAAGGTGGCAGGAGAGAGGACACTCTGACCATTGCCCTCCGACCCCTACATTTGCTGTGGCATGTGTATGTCTGCAGTCACACACATACATGTTTGCATGTGTGTGGACACACGTGTGTTGGTGTATTACACATGTGGTTCAGTTCTGGTTCTCATGCTTACATGGCAAGGGCTTTAATCACTGGGCCATCCCTGACCCAGTTGTATTTTCTAAGTGTAAGTTCTCTGAGCATGCCTGGCAAATCCGTATGTAGTCTGTGGCTTGGCTTTTCATTTCTGAACAGAATTGTCAGAATAACAGACCTTCAATGGTAATAAAAGTCCCATTTGCTGATTTTTTCCCCTCCTTTGCATAAAGTTCGTGGATTTCAATGTGAGCTAAGACATCTTTTGTGAGGCAGAGGCAGGCAGATTTCTGAGTTTGAGGCCAGCCTGATCTATGGAGCAAGTCCAGGATAGCCAGGGCTACAAAGAAAGACCTTGTGTCAAAAAATACAGACCAAACCAAACAACAACAACAACAAAACCACACAAAACAAAATAAAGCAAACAAATAAAAAAAGAAAAAAGAAAAGAAATCTTTACAAAAGCCAAGCTTGGTGCCACACACCTTTAGTCCCCAAACTCAGGAGGCAAAACAGGTGTATCTCTGTGACTTTGAGGCCATCCTGGGCTATATAGTGAGTTACAGGACAGCTAGAGCCACATAATGAGACCTTGCCCCCAAATAGATAAATTAAGAAAGAATCTTTACTATGCTCAGAGCTGGGTGGAGAGGAAGAGCTGTCTGTCCTGTGGCATCAGGGAGGGAAAACTGGGGTCATGGAAGGAAGTAAGCACAGCATGCCTGAGAATGCACAGCAGCCCCGATGCATAGACCGACCACCCTCCAGCCCATCTGTCTGCAGATGGTAGAGGCAGCCCCTCAGGTTCACATCGCAGCCTACGCCTGGCTCCTCTTCAGTCTTCTTTCATATTGTGGTTGTTGTTCAAATTATCAAATAAATAAAACTTAGAGGCACCTAGCTTCAACTGATGTGGTTGTAATGGGAGATGATCCAGAATCCACAGCAGCAACAACAAAAAAAGATACAGGCATGGTAGTGCATGCTTGGAATTCCAGTGCTGGGGATGTAGAGACAGGAGGTCCCTAGGGCTCATGGCCAGCAGACCTAGCCTACTGGATGAGTTTTAGGCCAGGGACAGACTCTAGGGATCATCCTGTCTCTACCCCCAGCACTGGGATTACAGGTACATACCATCACTCCTGGCTTTTGTGTGGGTGCTGCAAATCTGAATTCAGGTACCCATGCTTGCTCAGCAAGCACCTTAACAACTGAGCCATTTCTTCCCCCTCCCCTCTCCTCATCTTATATGGCAGTTAATGCCGCTCTGGGCTCCCACACTTGTATCCTCACCTAACCCTAGTTACCTCTCAAAGACTTTTCCTTCAAATGCCACTAAGGTACTACTTGGGAGATTATGTCCAACCTGGGAAATCCTGGCAACAGACATTCAGACCATGGCCTACTACATTGTGGAAAAACTTTTAAGGAAGCCAGACCCCAAAGTCACATATTGTATGACTTTATTTACAATAGTGCCCAGAACAGGCAACCTACAGACAGACGTTTGAGGCTGACAGTAGGGTGACCGCCAGGTGTGTGTGTGTGTGTGTGTGTGTATGTGTGTGTGCGTGCACGTGCACATGGTTTCTTGAGGGTAATAAAGATATTCTGTAACTGCGTTAATGTGAGAGTTACAAATTGTCTTTATTAATGGGAATTCAAAGAGAAATACAGACTTACAGAATACAGGACAAGGTGGAAACCACTGCTGATCCCGCGCTGCTTCTCTGCCTCTCCACCATTTCAGTCTCTCTTCTTCCTTCATGCCAAGCAGAAGCCAGAGACCCCTCCTCTCCCTTATAAGAGATCATGTCCGTCCCACAGAAGTCATGCCCCAAGGCAGGTACTGCCAAAACTATTGGCAGAATGAATTCCCACAACACTAGACCCTGATGGCTGTTGCACAGTCTAGGAGTATGCTGAACCCTGCTGCACTGCAAGCTCTAACTGGAAGAAGTTCATAGCGTGCAAGGTACATATTTTTGTTGTCATGTTTTTGTTTTTTCAAGACAGGGTTTCTCTGGGTAGCCCTGGCTGTCTTGGAATTCCCTCTGTAGACCAGGCTGGCCTTGAACTCCCAGAGATCTGCCTGCCTCTGCTTCCTGCTCATGGTATATCTTAGTAAGCTGTTTGCCAAACAGATTTCTTTCTTCTAGGGACTAGAAGCAGGGCTTGCAGTCTAGCCTGTTAGACTGGCGCCTACTCAGTGGCCTTGGGGAGGTGTTGCAGAGGATGGGCCCCCTGGGGGAGGGGTTTGGTGGTTATAGGAGGTGGTAACCACCCTGTTTTCTAAGTCCGTTAGCTAGCTTGCTCGAGGTGGCATTGGTCTGTTAACCTGCTTTATCCCTCTCTGCCTCAGCCAGTAAGGCCTCTATAAGTGCTGGCTTCTGGTGACATGCCCCTGAATCCCCTTGAACTCTGTTTTCTCTGGACAGCAGCATGGACCTAAGACTGAGGCAGGGTCATCACAGGACCTTGTTCCTTCAGTATGGGGTAGGCCTCTTCCAATCCACTGCATCTTAGCCTGTGGAACTCCTAGGCCAAAAGTATGGGGCACTAACAGGCAGCTGGGCCTGAGCCCACTGAGCAGACACCAAGGTGCCTGATCTGGCTTCTAAACCCAACTTTAGAGATCCACCTGTCTCAATTCAGGTTGTGGGCTTGCATGACAAGCACTTTTACCTATTAGCTGTCTCCACAGTCTGATAAAATGCACTTTAAAGTATCTTTTAATCTATCAAAGTTAAAAAATATGATCTCCCCCAGTTCCTATACCCACCTGCCAGGCAGGTCCTTCCATTTACTGACATTCTCCCTTCATGGCCCTCTCACTGCCTGTATCTCTTCCCGTGAGTGGTTCCTTGGCTTCTTTCCAATCCCCCGGAAGCTGCTAAGTTGAACTGTCTGCAGTTAGTGTATGAACAGCATCTGATTGGGTTTTTTATTAAAAAATTATTTTTTCTTTTGAGAACCCTTTGCTTAGCCAGGCTCAGTGATGTACAACTATAGTATCAGTTACTAGGGAAGCTGAGACAGGAGAATCACTTATTCGAGATTAAGAGTTTGAGTTCATCCTGGGCAATACAACAAGATCCTCTTCTTCAAACCAAACCAAACCAAACCAAACCCAAAGAGGATGAAAAGAACCAATTTTCTAAATAGTCTGGTGGCTTGCAGAGAACGCATCACAGTCCGGTTGGCATCATCACCTGTGTTGCTGCTGCATGGTCCTTTCCCAGTAGTTTCCTGGCACAGAGGATCGCCCAATAGAAGAGGACTGTCCATCATCATGTGACCAGTCCACTCTGCAGGGCTGGGATCTTCTCCAGAGCATCTCCCTTCACAGTGGGCTCTGTTCCCACATCACAGAGTAGATGGAGGTTACAAAGGGGTTCTTTGTTCACTGACAAGTGGAGGTCAGCGCACTTGGAACTGGACCTTCTGCAGTTTTTTTCTGACCGCTGAGCTCTGCTGAGCACTGTTGTCCTTGAGCAATTAGTGGTTGTGTGAATGAAGGCTGCTGACTCTCCCACACTGTTGTGGTCTTCTGAGCTGGCTGTGGCATCTCTTGCAAACAAGAATGAGGCTGGGAAAAGGAGCATTGTTTGGAAAGACAGTGGGTATAGGGGACTTGAGGGGGTGTCTAAACTAGACCTAAAATCTTAATTTACCAGATTGCCAAGAATCCAGAGAGGCGTAGTCTTGCCTGCAGAGAGGCCTATGTGTAGCTACGCATAAGTCCTTTCTCATCAAACATCCCACTGGACAGCACTCGCCACAGAAGTTTTTCAGGCAGGGTTTTTCGTTTTTCAGGTAGGGTTCTGACCCTCAGAATTTATGGTGAATCTCTCAGGTGTGGATAAATTTTTACAACCATCATTGGCCAGACTTCTTCATTCTCAAATCTTTCTGACGTGGGGCCTTTTGGGTGGCTGTCCTTGTCCGGTCCACCTTCAGCTGATGTGTTGGGCAAGGCCAGTACTGGGGCTCTCCTTCTACTCCCAATGAAGTTGTGGGACCTTTTGGTTAAGTTTCCGCTATGCTCAGCTGAGGAGCAGGCTCCCCTAGGCTCTACACCTTTTGTGAATAGAGGGGAGCTCTTTCCCCAGTGCTGGGGACCACAGGGCCAGAAGCAAACACTCATAGCTTCTCCTCTACGTCTTACCCTTCTGAAACTCGACCAACAGTGGGATCAGCTGGGGTCCACTTGAGCTCAGTAGCCCAGAGTACAGCTGAGACTATAGATGGATGTCCCACTGGGCACACTGAAACCAAGGCCTTGCTAGCCAGCGCTGGTCATCTTTGAGCCTGAGGAAGGAAAGATGTGTGATCCCACCCAAGGGTCACTTGTCTCTAGGTCAGGTCTAGTGTTCAAAGCCCTGAAAGGTCAGAGGTTGCAGATGCTGAGTGGACCAGAAGCAGAGGTGATGGATCTGTGGGACTGACCTGAAGAGCCACCAGACAGCATCCAGACCTTGCACAGATGGGACATCCGTGAGGTGACAGCCTAGATTGCCGGGTGAGGGTAGAGAGGCCTCACGGTCCCGCATGCACCCTGAGGGCCTGCTACAGGCAGGCAGACGTGGGAGGTGTGGGGTACGATGACACGTCCAGCATGTGGACATGAGGCAGACCCACCTGGCTTGCTACTTCCTTGTCTTTCTGGAATGTCTGTTTGATTGACAGGTCACAACCTATCTCCTTTCCTATATGACTCCCAGAGATGGAATTAGCAGCAACCCCTCACCAACTTCATGTCTTTAAAAGGTGGTGGCCTCCATTAACTGGCTGTGGAACTCCTAGCTGCCCTCCACTCCCTGCTCGCTTCTGTTCAGGGCCACCCCAGCCTCCCCCTCCCTGCCTTTGCAAATCCTAGGAGTTGTAGGATGACTTCTGTCACCTGGACGCTCTGTCCCACTTGTTCCCCTGCCTCATGCTTTCCTGGAGAGTCCCTTGGGCCTCTCTATCCAGGGTTGCTGTCGCAGTGGGCAGGCAGATAGGACAACTTGGCCCTTCCTGGGCCACTCAGTGAACGTAGAAGACAGGTGTTTTCTGCTGTTTGCATGGTTCCCACCTTCACTCTTGAGAGGATGGCGATTCTACTTTGTATTGTATCCCTCATGCAGCCCCCGCCATCCCTGTTCCAGGTCAGTGCTGCCTTGTGGGAGGTGGGACCCTTTCTTGGGGGAAGGATATAATAGTATTTGGCTCCTTATCCTGGTTAACTGTTTCTAGCTGTCATTCTTGTGCACACTAATGAGGACTCTAGGGACTGTACATGCAATTTACCAGGCATTCTTGATGCCTATCACAGCACTGCAGGGTCATTTAGCAGGGGATGGACCGTGGAGGAAGTGTTTGGGACTGGAGGTTGGAGCCCATCTGATCCCTTCAGGGTTGAGGTTGCAGACTTTTATCTTACCTCAGGCCATCATCCCTTTAATCACATTATTGAAATGGTTTATTTTTATTTTACCACAGTGATGGTGTTTGCTAATGTGAACAAAAACAAAAGTGTCAGCTTGTCCTTCAGAGAGCAACCTAGGGACAGACAGGGCTCCCAGTGGCCCTGCACCTCTGAGGATTCAGGTCAGGCTGGAGGCATGTGTGGTATGCTGACATCTCTAGGTACTTGAGTGGGGACAAGGGTACCCTAGGAGGGCCTGGATCAGTGTTTGGAGGCAATGAGCAGTTCCATCCATGGTTGTGTATGGCCTGAGCAGCTGCTGGGTAGGTAGCTGCTATGGTAAGCACCTGAATTAAGGTGCCTCCAGGGGCTTTTCTTGGTTTTCTGTGATGCGTTTTGGTTTGCAGGAGTGGAACATAGAGTCTAGAGACCTGGTCCAGGAGAGGTCAGGACCCAGGATAGCACTATGGTTGACCATCCCTTCACTGAGCTTTCTAATCTCTTTTTTTTTTTTTTCT